>JAQPCC010000006.1:4200000-4504257 GCA_028392965.1 Lindernia subracemosa
TTAAGGGTGTTAGATCTTTCCCGAGCTCTTCGATCCTTGTTAGCCAAATTCTCCTTTGTTTTCGAAAAATGTTCTCTGCCCTTTTTGTTTGTTGTATTTCACTTAATAAGGTATAGTTATATTTTGAAGTAACTAAGGATAAATGGGTGACAAGGAGGTGATAAATAGGTGACAAGGAGGTGACAAGTCTTTCCTCTTAGGTTAAGAAATGTCTTGCCCGAAAATTATTTAGGCTTCACCCGAATTTCACTTTGTCATTACCCGAATTCTTCCCTTTGTTCTTACCCGAATTTCGGCCTCTTTTGTTTTCAAATACTTATCAAAATTCTGGTGTTCCTATTATTATTCATACCCTTCACCCGAGTTTTCGAATCCCTCATCTAAATAATATATCAAAATTTCTAATTATAATGGTAATTACATTATAAAACCCACGGGTATTACATTTGTGCTACCCGATATAGTGATAACACTTGTTTCTTTCATTTCAAGATGGGAGAAATATTTCTTATTTCTTAGAATCGTATTAGTCGTTGCACAATCTGCAAGACATAACTCTCCATTGCACATGTTTGTATCCATTGTATTGATAAATATATAATAACTAGAATTATTAAATAAATAAACGTCAAAATAAAATTATATATATAAAGATAAAATAATAAATAAATAATGCTTAAACAAAATTTATAACGATGTATCAGTTTTCTTTATTTGGATCTTTAACAAAAACCAAAATATTCAAATGAGCATAGGATCTAGCACCAATTTTCTGAAATATCGTAATCTTGAGCAAAATTTAATTTCATCGACACTTCACTTTTAATTGCTCTTTATAAAGATCAACGAGATCTTTGGGTGCGAATAATAACCAATGATAATATATAATAATCTTTATATTGCTCAATACATCTTTCTCAATCATATACTAGTTGTCCATTTCGGGGAAAATATTAATAATAAACACGGTAAATATAATATTCACGACCACTTTTATTGTTTGCGCATACATTCACTTCAGGGAATGCAACATAATCATTTAGTCGGACTTATGCTTTTCATTCATCCATCATAATATTTTCTGATCATTTTCTCACGATATTTATTCGTATTATATCCGATGGACTGAACATGGTGAATGCTTTATAATACACCGAAGTAACTGTGTAATCAGTAGCAAGTATAAAATTGAGATTGATAAATCAAAGTTTTGCAAGATTCAATTTATTGATATCATGAAAATAAAATCATCATTAAAATATCGAAAGAAAAATTATAACTATTCTTCTTTTATATCTTCTTTTGTAAAAGTTCTAATAAAAAACGATATCCACATCCAAATAACTGTTGCCGTAATAATAAACATACGTAATAGATCAAACATCGGACAAAGCATCATCCTTCAAAATAAAATATATTTCAGTAATTATAATATTAAAGAAAAATTATAATTAATAATTATATTTTAAAAACAATGGTAAAAACATTATCCACATAGCCGTAAGGATCACCGTAAATAAAGTAAGCAACAGAAGATCCATCTTTGTATAAAACGACATGATTCTATAATATGAAATAGAACATAATAATCAGATAACATATAAATCAATGATAAAATATATGAATTATTTTATGAAACTCGTTCTTTATTATTTCATAATTATTGTCCAAGCTCCGATAAGGTTGCGATAATAAAATTTGTTCAGTGCCCAAAACTATTCGGTCCAATAATTACTTCAAGATTGTTCAATCAAAAAATCAATAATATGCCGCTACTGAGGTGGGGATAACCACAAGACCTCGTGGGCTTTTGGTGTTGTGTACGTGAATATATAAAAAAAATAAATCGTAAATAAAAATTCCACACACCACCACGGGGTATGGAAATCTGGACCTCTCGTCACTTATAGTGAACAATATTCCACGAAACCACTCGGGTATTGGCGTTTAGTTATAAAACTTTTAAAATATATTTTTATAATATATATTTTTAAATTAATCACAATTAATATATGATTAGTATAAATTAAATATTAAATTACCGTACCTCGACTAAACTCGTACGAGATCTTCGACGGAGTTTGATCTTGACGACGGAGAGCGTTCGTGCTGATAACGTGTTATAAAAATATTAATTGTAATTAATATTATATTAAGATTATTTTATTATAATTATACTTATATTAAGATTATAATGATAATATAGCTTATAATAATAAAAAGAGAGAGATTAGAGAAAGATTAAATATTTCAATACTTGGTGTATTTTACAATGATCTCTAATCACATATTTATACTACTAATAATTCACTATTACAACTAATCACATTAATTACAATTATACACCTCACACTAAAATACAAACTTTTCAATTAAACACATCATCTTATCATCTTATCATCTCATCAACATTTAATACAATACTTCCAAATCATCAATCATTTTAACTAATATTATTATTTAAAACATCCACATTATTAATTATTTCATAATATACCTCAATATATATATATATATATATATATATATATATATTAATAGTTGCTCATTAGGATGCTGACATATCCTAAGAAATTCGATAGGAGAAGTTTAACTAACTCAAGTAAATGTAGATGAGCAAACGTCATTAGAGGCTCAAGCTTAATTTAAATTAAATGGTTAACATATGCATTACCCAGTGTTTTTTCATTCATGAGTCAATAGCTTGTCGGAAAAAAATAAATTATTATTTTTATCGAATGTCGTATGAAATTGAATTGGTGGGTATCATATAATATATCTATGGCCTGAGGTAGAAAAAACATTTGGAATTCAGTCACAACTGTCCCTAAATTAAATGTTGTATGTTTGTTCAATTTCGACTGCTGCTTGGCTCCATTATTGCCATTGAAGATATATATAAAAGAAAAAGAAAAGATCCCATATCTTTTTTTAACATTGACCTATTCGATTCCTTTATGGTTCAATCCATCTCAATCTCTTTGACTTCAATGAATATCATCAGATCAAACACAAAGCTTCAGTTCGCTTTCTTGTAATAATAGATATTATGGGATCAAGCTCAACATCCTGCTTCTCAGTAAATGAAGAAACTATTGATCCTTAATTATATTTGACAATGTATAATATAATTATAAATGAGAATAGGTATATATATATATAGATAATCAATGACGATGCATTTATATATATATTTTTTTTTTGTTAAAGTAGTTGATAGTTGCACTGCGGTCTGCTAAGGACATTCGGAAAATGCAGCACATAAAACACACAATGGCGTGCTGCCGACCGACTTCGAAAAGTCAGCAATGGATAACTTCTCAAATTAAAATATTTGTTTTTTTCTTATTTATTCGATATTCATATATGATTATACTTTGTATTGACGTTACTCCTGCACGATCTTTGACTTGAATATAGATAGTTAAGGACTTCATCAGAATTGATGTTTTTTTCTACTAATTAACATCATATACTCCTATTATTTGACCATAAAACACATCCTTTTTCACCCACAAACTTTCATATTTTCTTACAAGCTAAGGATTATGATATGGCTCGTCTCTGAATGAAACAAACTTTCATATTTCCTTATTATGTAATAATCCGTTTGCTTATATTTAATTATATTATGCAGTTCAAATATAAAAATGATGCTCATCTAACCTTTTAATGAAAAAACTTTAATTTGATAAGAGTATAGCAAATTCAAGCGCCTAAATCAGATCTTATGTTCAAATCTACTTACCTACGATAATTAAGAACGAGCCAAATACAGAATGAGCAGTCCACGATATATTAAATTTATATAAAAACTCATAATAATGTCGTGCGTGAATCATTAATTATCTTTATCTATTCAAACGTCTGCAGTGTTTTAAAATGTTTTTTTTCTGAAATGGTCTCTAATGGTAATATTAAAGTAAAAAACTATTACTACATCAAAGAAATTTCCTGCGTCTTAATAATACGAGCAAAGGTTGACAAGAATTGATGCTTTCCAGGAAGAAGCAGCTAAGTATAATTTTATAATTCAGAGTTTATGACAACATTAATTAAATAAATAAATAAGTATATAGTACAAGGTCTCCACTCTCTATCAGCACTGACGTTCGCTATTATCGCAATTGACATTAGGACAATCCGAGAGGTCAACGTTCAACGTACGACTCATGAAGTATATAGTGACTGTGGCGTGTAATAATCTCATTTAATCACCTTTGAACACTATATATAATCTATATATATATTATATATATATATATGTTAGTATAGCACTTCAAAAATGTATGATCATACAGAGATACATATACATATATACTAATCAAACCCTCGATTATACTTACGGTCGAAAGAAGCCCTTTAACCGCCATGAACGTGCGATCACAGTTCCCACCTACGTACGAGGATATTGGCTCGATGATCAACGACGAGTCCTTGTTCCAAGATGATCGTCCCAGCCCACGAGCTTCGGCCGACGCACCTAGCAGTGAATCGGGCGAAGGAAAAGCACCCTTTCATAGACGACGATCTAGGGTTTCTAGGAAGGGACAAACGAGGACAACTCTACTCAAGGCTAACCCCTACAACTTCCGAACCCTAGTGCAGAAATTCACTGGCCGTGACAGTGGCGGTGCTACGACCATGAGGGGCCCCATCAACTTGAACTTTGCACAGTACAACGATAATAATCGTTATCATTACAAGAATAAACCTGCTGCTCATGATTGTAATAATGGCTTGCTTGATGATCGAAGCAGCGCTAGTGCTCGAGGGTATGGTGTCTCGGGTTTGGGTACGGCGGTGCTGACAAACCCTAAACCCGACGATCGATTGTTAATGGAGAACTTCTCTCTGCATGAACTTGAAGGACCTGATGGTGATGATGATCAGGGCTGTCGTGATTTGCTGATTGGTGATGATTTGTGGGGATGATTTACTTGAGAGATAGTATTTTTTTTTTTCTTCTGTAACTCTGCATATTTCAGATGCTAAGATGTTTGATTATGTATGTTGATTTTCGATGTAAATTAGAAAAATAATAGAGCTTGGTGTTCTTTATCTTTTACATTACGGAAATTTGAATTACGATCCCATCCCACCTATACCCAGAAAAAATTTGTTGATTTTCCTTAAGGTAATTATCGATCTAAATGCCATATTTAATCATTAGGGGATACGTGGTGTAACTTCAATTTCTTAAATTATTTTACCATAATTAATAAATCATGCAATGCATGATTACAGCAATTTATTAGGAAAAATTATTAAGAAACCACGTTAAATACCTTTATTTTAAAAGCGTTATTCAACCACTTCTAACTCCTTTACAATCAGAGTTTGTGTATGAAACAATTGAGAAATTAGTTCTGTTGGAAGTTGTAATGGTTCTAAAATCAATAATTAGGTTTAAATTTGACTTCGATATGAAACTGCGTGATGTTACATGAGGAATATAAATAAAAATAAAATTAAACTTCATGGTGCCGAGGAGAACTAAAATGAGAAAAAAAATATAAAAATATGACAAATGTTTTGGGCCTTAGTAATATATTGGACCTGCAAATTATGTTTAATACCCCATTAGCATCGTGTAAGCCCAAGAAGGATATTTATGTCTAATTAACAAAACATGAAAATTAGGATAGTTAAATTCGAAAATTTCAGGTTAAAATTTTATACATGTGGCGCCGAAAATTTTAATTTGGACTAAATTTATTTTTTCTTTTTCCCCAATTAAGTGTTCATAAATTACTTTAATTTTAATACATATATGATTAAAATTAGGGTAATTCTATTGGCACCCCCATTTTTTCTATTTGCACCCCCTAATTAATAAATGAAGTAAATTATTAAATACTTATCAATTCTAAAATTAATTATTTTAAATCATTAAATACTAATGAATTTGAAACCATTAAATACTTACCATTAAACTAAATAGGGTAAACTACGCTATTCCCCCACGTGGTTACAATAAAATGCGCATTATTACCTTGTGATTTTTTTTTACGCGACGCTACCTTATGGTTTAAAATACGTAGCACCGTAACCCCCGATCAACACTTTCTGCCCGAGAATGCATCACACGCGCCATGTTTGCAATTGGAATAAGATTTGACTATATATTTTTATTTAAATAGACTAAAATACCCCTCAAAGTAGTCATCTTCCTCGAGTAATCTTCTCCCACCGTGGCAGCCACCGTCATTCACAGACCCACCACCTCAGCCACCCCTGCCATCTCATATCCACCACCGCAGCTACCGCCAATCCAAGATCCACCAAAGCAGCCAGTCATCGCAAAAATCATTAGAATTTTGTAGCAGAAATCGAAATTACACAGCGAAAAATGAAATTGCACAGTAGACATTGAAATTAAAATTGCAGCAGAAATCAGAAAATCAGATCTTTACTTGAAATAGAAACATAAGAATTTCCCTCCCCGCTTGTTCACTAATGTAAAGTTGATGTCTTTCTACTGAAACACAATCTCGTATCAATGCTGATGGTGAATGTGAGAAGAGAACTACTCAGAGCTTATCTCTTGTCTCCCTTTTCTTATGCAGTGAATTGACCAACTTACAGTGTTTGCTTTATTCTTAATCTCTGGCGATAGTTATGAAGAAATGATAAAACCATGGGCAAAGTTCACTATGCGTGGATATGAAGGAAAGGAAGCATTGGAGGCCTGAAGAAGACGCTTTATTACATGCTTACATGAAGCAATATGGCCCTCGAGACTGGCACTTCGTCTCGCAGCTCATGAACAAGCCCATCAACCGCGACGCAACCATTTATGATGCTGCCATAAGTGAACCCATCTCCAGAAACAAGCTCTATAAGTTGAATAAGGTTAAGATTCTGATCGGTGAATCTCCTAGTTTCTCTCGCACTCAGAGTAGTGTTAGACACCTTGTATCCCCACAGTCCACACCGGCGACGAGATTATTTATGGAGAAATCCTGAAATCGAACGCAGAAATCCCATTACGGTCAAATGGGTTTCGAGCTAGGTTATATCTATAAGGGTAGAATGGAAATTTTAATTTTTATCTGACCGTTAGATTTAATTTGACCGGAGAGGGAGCGTGTGCAAAATTAAATAAACCATGAGGGTGTTTTAAGCTATTTTCGAACCATAAGGGATTATTTTTTAAATCACAGATGGGTTATATGCTATTTAGCCAACTAAATAAATTATAATTTCAAACCGTATCAATTAAAATATGTAATTATTCAACAATTCAACAACTTCAGCAAGACAGTTTTAAATCACTACATCTGTGTTTATTTGATATTAATATTAAATATTAAGCTTCAACTTTAATATTTTAATGTTAATATAAAATTGTAGTGATTAATATAAGACGTAATATAATTAGTGGTGTTCAATCGGTTCCGTTTCGATTCTCGATTTGGAACCGCTGGTTCTGGTTACACCAAAACCTCAAATCGTAACCGAACTGCGGTTTGGAACATTGGTTTTTTTTATTATTTTTTTCAATTTTGTTTTTATTTTTTCGTTCAAACCGACGGTTTTAGGTGACCGCCGGTTTTCCAACGATCATTAAATTATGCTCGTTGATCTTCAACAGCCACAAGATTTGGACCATTAATAATTATTTTTTTATTTTTATTTTAGAAATAAAAAAATCGGCGGTTAACCGGCGGTTTGAACCGCCGATTTTCGGTTTTAGAAATATAAAAACCGAAAATGTTGATCGTTCGGTACCGGTTATAACCGGAACTGTTGACCCCGGTTAATCGAACCATTGACCGTCGGTTCGGTTCTGGTTTTCAAACCGTCTGAACAACTCTAAATATAATAAAAAAATAAATTAAATATTGTATCGATGTATCCTTGGTAAAATTACTTAATTAATATTGTTGAATACCTCATGCAATTAATATTGAATTTTATGAAAAATAAATAATAAAATAATTATTGTTGAATTCATGTAGTTAAATAAATGAGTTTTACAAATTTCAAGTGTTTTGGAGGTGTAAAGGGGCGTGAATAACGGACCCTTAAAATTACCAACTTTAATTTAAATATCCTTAAAAGGCCATTACGGTGACTAAAAATTTAATTAAGTCTGAAAATTAACGAAAACTTTCTAAAATTGTTAGCAAAATTACGTTTTCTCCCCTGAACTTTACCTTATTTTTGAGTTTCCCTCTCTGTTTTCTCAGTACACTTGCACCATCGCTTAAACCCTGGAATCGAAAACCCTCCGCCGTGAGCTACCAACAAGTAGATTCGATTCTTGCACCGCCGGCTCTTTACCTCAAAAGCTGCTGCAGATTTATACAAAGCTACGGCGTTTTCTATGAAAACCGTTAGGGCCCTGAGAACGCTCACCTTATCGCCGGTTGTATTTGCAGTCACAAGGGCACACCCCTTTCTGCAGCGATTCGGATCCTCGGCGGCGCAGACCGAGGGAGAAGACCCGTCTCCGCCGGACTCCAGACGTTGCGACGCGGCCGCGTTCGATAGCTCCGATTTCGACCATCTAAATCTGAATACCAACGACGGTGGAAGAGCCGAGGACAGCAAGTGGGACGAGAAGTACAGAGATAGGGTGAAGAGCAAGTTATTCGAGGAAGATGATATCTCTCATTCGAAAATACTGAAGAGGGAAGAAGAGAAGAGGCAGAAGGCTGCTAGGCTCGCCAAGGAGCTGCTCGAGTCGGCTCTCGACCGCGAGGACGACGCGTCAAGTGATTCGTCCCCGCGCGAGGTGGCAGTGGAGGATCAGAAATCTTTGTCGGTTGGCATTATTGGTGCCCCCAATGCTGGGAAATCGTCTCTCACCAATTTCATGGTCTGATTGTCGATGCTTCATTTCGTTTTTCTACATTGCTTGTTCTTTATTGTCATTTTAAGCAAACTGAAGGTTTATAACATTGGGCTTTCCTGGAGTTTAGATAGTTGCGAGAAATGGGACAACATGCCGTTGATGTTAACTGTTTATGTTATGGACTTTTTCACTTGTTTGTTAACATAATTATTTTTTGGGTTATGGCTGAATACTGAAAGCGTAAGCTTTCTGAATTAATTTCCCTGTTCTCTATTCTTTTTAGGTAGGGACTAAAGTTTCGGCTGTTTCGCGGAAGATAAATACCACCACTCACGAAGTATTGGGAGTTATGACAAAAGGGGATACACAAATTGTATGTTCTTGTCTGATTTTGTCACTTCTTAACTGATCCAAGTTTTATACACAATTGTGTGCTACTCTCACGATGCATCTGCTCATTTTACTACAAGGAACATTTTTCTATATGATGTTTAAAACAAATGTCAATACTTCTGTATACCTTCTTTGTGATTGGTCCTATTGTCTTTTGCAGTGTTTCTTTGACACTCCAGGACTTATGCTAAAGAAAAGCGGATTTCCTTACAATGATATTAAGGTCCGCAATGAAAGTGCATGGGGTTCTGTTAATCTCTACGACGTGCTGATAGTTATTTTCGATGTCCACAGACACCTTACCAGGTCCTTTTTCTTCTTTCCTATGGACATTTTAACATTAGCATGTTTTATTTCCACCCACAGCTGCCTATCGTTTGGCCTTCCCTCCATCGTGTTAGAATAAAAATGGTTGCTTTAATGATACATCAAAAGAATGGCAATAACTGAAAAAGAGATTACTTTCGCCCCTTCGAAAACTAAACTTTGGGGATAACTCCAAGAAACGAGCTCATGTGATTTACATACAGATATTTCTGAAACAATATTTCAGGGGCTTGGCTAGTTACGAACACACATGTTTGAACAGATAGTGTGAAATCCCGTAGTTTTGTGCGTCTCTTGCTTTCAGATATATCATTCCATATCTCATCAAATCAACCCATGTTTTATGATGCTGAGGCGTCGTGTTTACTTCTTTGCAACTCTTCTAGGCTCAAGAGTTCTGTTGAAATTTTTAAGTGTAGTTCAGTTTCAGTGATCTATTTACCTTTTTCTTGCAAATTTAGACCCGATTCAAGGGTGGTGAGATTGGTGGAAAGAATGGGTTCAGTAAGCAGCAGCGATACGAGTCAGAAGCGTGTATTATGCATGAATAAAGTTGATTTGGTCACAAAGAAGAGTGATTTATTGAAGGTTGTTGAGGAATTCAAGGATTTACCTGGATATGAAAGGTATATATAAGTTTTAAAAGGCAGGCTATGCATGTTATTGCCTCCGTAAATTCTGATGCATGGCATTGATTCGATTTCCCCAGACGCTTCATGGTTTCGGGACTAAAAGGTGCAGGAATCAAAGAACTCACTAAATACTTAGTTGAGCAGGTATGGTAAAGGAGGGACCACATTCTAAGATCGAATTTCCTTTGGGTAATATTCTTTCGCTGTTTCGTATGTTATCTGCTTAGGCTGTAGTAAGACCATGGGATGAAGATCCATTCGCCATGAGTGAAGAAGTTATGAAGAACATATCACTCGAAGTGGTGCGAGAGAGATTGCTGGATTATGTCCATCAGGTACATAGCACAAACATGCTTTAGTTTCAGCAGAAAGAAATCATCTTGACCAACATAAAATAAATTTCTATTCATCCACTTAAACTTAGGAAATCCCATATGGCATCGAGCATAGGTTAATGGGCTGGCAGGAGTTTAGAGATGGCTCTATTCGTATTGAACAGCACTTCATCACTCCCAAGGTCAGCCAGCGCAGGATTTTGGTGGGGAAGAACGGTTCAAGAATAGGGTTAGCATTCGTTTTGCTGGGAAAATTATAATTTCATTCATTCATTCGTTATAATGATTCTGCCGATTTTCTTTACTCTTCATAAATATGCAGGAGGATCGGCATGGAAGCTAACGAGGAGCTGCGATCGATATTCAAGAGGAACGTTCATCTAATCCTCATGGTTCGAGTCAAGTGATCGATGATGCGCCCTCCAAGTCGAGAATAGTTCGTATCGATCGCATCAGACAAGACAACCTTGTACCTGTACAGAAGGATTTACACATTGCATGTCTTCATTCAGCTTCTAAAGCGGCCTTAGCCTTATGAATCCATCTTCATTACACCACTGATGGTTCCTCTTATTGAGCCTTACCTTAAATCAACCATACTATGAATGTAATGTCGTCGAATAAATTCATTTGAAGCAGCATTTCTTTGTGCTGTACTGTAGTGTAGCATATTTCTCTTGTTTTAAAGAATGCAAAAGCCCAAATGAAGTTTTGTTAGTGGGCCTCAGTCCAAGCTTGTAAGCCCATTTATACGGATTGGACCTGAGATCTATTTTGTTGGCAACAACATCTCAGTAAATCTACCTTCCATTTTCTTCCACTCCATTCCACCTCAGTAAATCCTCGCTATATAGTAGTATGAATAATGGAAGTTTGATGTTTTGATTTCACCTTTTTAGGTAGGTATGTGAGTGTGAGCAATAACGTTGCCATTTTCAGTGCTTGTTCGATTATCTAGTGATATTAGTTTATTGAGTTTCTTCACGATTGATGGGTGTGTGGAATTTGTTGATTTATATTCTCGATTTCAATTAGCAGTTTCCTTTATGCAGTTCAGAAGATGAGATTGTGTATTCTATGTCGGATACTCTGATTTTTTATTTTTTTTTATACCTATATGTGTCTTTATGAAGTTGTCTTGCTTCCATTTGTGTGGAAACTGTCTGGCTTGTCGATTTGTTCTCTGGTATAATATGTTTTAAGGTCGGAATTGAAAGCATCTTGTGAGACGTTTGATTATACATGGTGAATGTGATCTATGTCAGCTGACTCACTGTAGAACTTTGTAGCAGTTCGCCTATGCCTGGCCAGGGATCATTGCCTGGATGGTGCAGCATCGTTCCATTTTAATACTGAGTGGTTTGTACGAATACATATAAGATACTCATCATAGGACTGAAGGACAAATGGATGGGAGTTCACTGCCTTTTGTTTCGATAAGCCCCCCAGCAGTTTCTACTATTCATTTGCCTTCTCCATATTCTAATTACCTGCCATGTCTTGCACTTCCTCAAAGATGTAAGAGGAGGAGACCATTCCGTATCAGAGCTGATTCGTCTGCGGAGACGGGTCATGCCCCGAAAAATGAGCTGCCTTCTGAAGCCAAGAGCCCGCTCGCCTTTGTTCTGGACATTCCTAAGACGCTTTGGAGGCAGACACTGAGACCCTTGAGTGACTTTGGTTTCGGCAGTAAAAGTATATGGGAGGGTGGAGTTGGTCTGTTTCTTGTTTCAGGGGCTGTCCTTCTAGCACTTAGCTTGGCTTGGTTGAGAGGCTTTCAGCTGCGGTCAAAGTTCAGGAAGTATTCTGCTGTCTTCGAATTTGATCAGGCCAGTGGCATCTGTACGGGAACGCCTGTTAGGGTTAGAGGTGTAAATGTTGGCAATGTGGTTCGCATCAATTCCTCCTTGCAGTGTATCGAAGCTGTTGTTGAGGTACTGTGGCTACTTTTGACTTTTCTTAGGTAGTTCTGTACTAGATGCTGTTTAGACATATAGTGTAGTCAATGTATATCTTAATCTTGGTTTTTAGATCGAAGATGATAAACTTATCATACCAAGGAACTCACTGATTGAAGTAAATCAATCTGGTCTACTCATGGAGACTCTCATTGATATCACTCCCCGAGATCCCATTCCAGCGCCTTCAGTGGGTCCACTTGATGCAGGTTGCATCAGAGAGGGTTTAATTGTATGTGATAGACAAAAGATTAAGGGGTACCAAGGAGTGAGTTTAGATGCTTTGGTTGGAATATTCACTCGCATTGGGCGTGACATGGAACAGATTGGAGTTGCAAATGCTTATTCGTTAGCTGAACGTCTTGCTGTTGTTGTTGAAGAGGCACGTCCACTGGTTGCAAAGGTATGGTCTGTGTGATTTTTCCTCTCTATCCTCTCATACATGCACTTCACGTGTTGATTGCCAGAGTCCCACTACCTTTGATTGTAGAAATGGTTATTAATCATGAAAAAGGTGCATAAAAATGTTACCTGGATACTGATGGTGTTTACGATGTGTAATCATCGTTAGCTGCTATATTATGTTACTGCTTTACATGCATTGAATTCTTCAGCTCACCATAGCAGATTCGATTTAAAAACAAGTTCCATGTAAAATTATGACATCTCTTACTAGTGAGTTCCAGGGAACAATTACATTCTCTCATGTTTTAGTAGCAGTCAATGTATTCTCATCCATAGTTGTCTCTGATCTAGTGGTTTCTCAGATGAAAGCCATGGCCGATGATATGAAACCTTTGCTGGCTGAAGTTCATGAAAGCGGTTTGCTGAAGGAAGTTGAGAACTTAACCAAAAGCCTGACAAGAGCTTCTGAGGATTTGAGGTAGGAACTCATATTCGTCTTGCTTCGTCTCTATAACATCTGTGTTGTATTACCAACAAGTTTGGTAAGGACACCTTGCACAAATTTTATGCACAACAAAGCTACTCAGTCGCGTTGTGCCTTTGATAATTAGCCTTCAATCGTTGGCTAACATGATTGAGAACTTGATATTAAATGAATATTGATATTGATCATATAATTAACATGGACTTTTTGACAATGTCTGCACAGAAAGATGCAATCGTCGATGATGACGCCAGAAAACACAGAGTTAATTCAGAAGTCTATCTACAGCCTCATTTTCACCTTGAAGAACATTGAGGTAATCGGTTCTTCTTAGCCATGCTCGAGTTGATTTTCTTCTAGTCCTAACCATACTTATTGCAGCTTATTTACGTTCTCTGCTTCGTGCAATGTTATTTGCGCAGAATATAAGCTCTGATGTATTAGGATTCACCGGCGACGAAGCCACACGAAGGAACTTGAAATCGCTCATCAAGTCTCTCAGCAGATTATTATGATGAAGAAAAAGATGATGAGTGTTGATGTTAGCTATTTTCTTTCTAGCTTCCAATGGTTAAAACATCATAACATTGAGAATATAATTTTCTTCCATGAAACTGTGTAAACAAATTAGGATCATCAGCTAAAATACGAATAGTAATAAATGAAGAAAAAAATTGGCGGGTACGATGATGTTTGTGGTAATGACGACAACAACGATGATAACTAGCCGTGTGGGAGGGTCGTCTACGACAAGGAGCAGCAATGACTCAAGAACGATACCACGCTCCCTCCTTACCTCGTCAATAGGCTCTTGCGGAACGCCGAGAATGTGCTTTAGCTTGGGGAAGAAACATCTTAGGTGGATAGAATATGCGCGAAATTCACTTAAGCTCAACATTTTAGTTGTGTATTCTTCACACGTCAGATTACGATGAATTTCTTTTTTTTTTTTTAAATCGCGGGGCAGCAATCCAACGTAGTTAGATTATTCTCCCCTCCCACGTTGGTTGGTAAAACTAAAAACCGTT
This sequence comes from Lindernia subracemosa, assembly GCA_028392965.1. Taxonomy (NCBI): domain Eukaryota; kingdom Viridiplantae; phylum Streptophyta; class Magnoliopsida; order Lamiales; family Linderniaceae; genus Vandellia; species Vandellia subracemosa. The sequence continues at coordinate 4,214,366 of JAQPCC010000006.1, forward strand.
ATCGGCCGGAAATTCGTTATTTTTTCAACAATTTAGTATAATATATGATAACTGAAAAAATTTTCGCAAGCGCAATTTCGCTCGGTTTGAGAAAATTATATGCGGATGAGGTCATGGTGGGAATTTTCGAGTTTCCCGCTTAACTTCAATTTGAATAATTTTTTTTATTATTTATTTAGTTTATTCTATCCTACCAATTTGGGTATAACTCAACTCCAATTATAATTTGACATGTGGCACACTATATAAAATCTAACGAGGTTGTTGGTATACTAATATGATGGGTATGATAAGCATAAAGTGCCACGTGTCAAAATTTGATAAGACTTTGAGTTATACCAGGTTGATAGCGACAAATCCTATTTATTTGCAAAGTTAAAGAATAATGACAAAACAAGGAGTTAAGTGCCAGAGGAGATTTGATAAATAAAAATAAAAATAAAAATTTGAATTCCGAAGATTCACCGACCTAATAAACTAGTATTTTATTGCACACTCAATGTGTGTGGGTAAAATATAAATAATAATATTATAGTATGTTTTAAATTATTTATAATTTATAATATTTAATAAATAAAATGTTATTTAAAAAATAAATTTGTGTTGATGTAATTAAAATAAATAAAAATTAGGAAAATCAATTGTAATTACTAATATTAAAATAAATTATAAAAGAAAGGGGCAAATAGCAATTAATAAATAGTATAGATAAGTTAAATCACAACCGTTCAATTAATCATGATTAACGGTCCAGATTTAAATTAAATTGGTCACACCTCTAAGGCCCTTATCAATTATATAAAGGTATATATACCTATCCGATATAATTTTGCCAGCTAGGAGAAAAAGTAAAAAAGATATTTGGGAGGGGCATTATTGGAAAATTATTAAACCCTTACCAACTTTTAGGTTATTTATCATGGGGGAGAGTTCAGTTAACACAGAGATCTTTCCAAGAGTTTGAAATCTCTCTCCCCATTTTCAGACATCAGTCAAATAAACTTCCCTATCCCCGCGACGTGCTACAACAGTCCCCTAAACCATTGTTCTGCCGAGCTCCACCACAAACGGCAGGAAACTCTGACCATCAGCAGAAAAACCCTAAATCTCTTTTAGCTGCGAGGTCACCATGTGGTAAGAACGTCGACGGCCATTTCCAGCTGGGACGACCGCCACCACTACCACGACTCGTCTAACCTACAGCCGCAAAGAATGGGTAAAAGCTGTCCGAAGAAAGAGAATTCCATTGAGGGAGAGTATACATCTTTGCTTTCTAGGTTGAACCCTATTCCCTTTTTTCCAGACATACTTCTTGATTTTGCTAGGCGCGAGGAGCTTTTGAAAAATTTGGGGCTGTGGGAATTTGCTCACATTAAATTTGAAAGGAACATTAGGGTTGATTTGATTGCTCAGTTGATTGCAAATTATGAGCCCAAATTTGGTCGTAGTTATGTCAATGGATATCTTATAAAGGTTAGTCGGGCTGATCTGGGGCGCGCCTTAAAGTTGCCGGTGGATGAAGAGAAAGGCGACGCCAGAAAGTTATAGTAGACATTACTAGGGAGGTTATGCCGGAGAATAGTGTGGAGTTTCTAAGGAGGTTTATATATAATTGGATAATTTTGTGCGGTCCAAGCCCAACGAAAGCGCCAGACAAGTTAAGATTGCGGTTAGATTTCATCAATGATGCCAACCTCGACTTGATATACTGGTCCGACTTGATATGGTTTATGGTCGAGGAGGAATTGACTCACGGAGTTGCGTTGACGGAATGTTATTACGCATCGCACCTGCAGTTGTTGATCAGGTCTCAGCATGGGGAACTTTTTCGCATGGAGGGTTACAGTTCTGAAGCCATGAAAGTGATTGTGGCGTCTGACGAAGTGGGAGAAGAGGAGGAATTGTCAGTGATGTCTGAAGAAGAAGATAGTAATGAGGATGTGAACGGTGGAGAACAAGACTACGTGAAACTAGAAGATGATGATGAAGCGGAGAATGACGAAGCAAAGGAGGAGGATGTTGACGAGGAGGAAGACGACTGGGCTGAACCAATACAAGTTTTTCCCGACGATGATTCTCTTAAAGGGGTAAGTCTCACTAGGGATTCACGTGAAAAAATGGAAGGAAGTTCGCAAGCGGAGCTTCGCCTCTCGTCATCAATGGATATGAAGCACACTCAGCCCACACGATCCTCTCACAAGCATGTGGCTAAAAGGGCAATCAACCGCGGACGGTGAATTTCCAAGTCACAAGAGGAAACGATGGACAACAAGCAGAAAGGAGGGGCTGGGAGAAAGCAAACATGAACCCACAATTCCTCCTTAAGGAGGTGGAAAAGCGCGATGAAATCATCCATCATTTGCAAAAGACAAAGGAGGAGGAGCTTCAGAAAAACGACGATGAATGGGACGTTAGGAGGTGTAAAGGCTGGTAAGAAAGGGCGCGCTGAATCAGATTTGGAAAGGAAAGGCACAACCACTGAAGCTGAGAAGAAGCCAACAACCAGAAAATCGAGGAAAAAGTCACTCAACTTGAAGAAAATGTAGGAAGGAATTCATTCCGAAGCTGAAGCTGACGCTGACGCTCCATCGATTGTTCATGCTGAAGCTGAGTTGCTTCGAGTTACAAAATCTCATGTTCTCGGAGGCTTATTTCAATCTCTTACAATTTTCTTGAACTTATCGATAATATCAGTTGTCCATGTTGTTGTTGGATTAATGAATTTTTTTATCTTACTGTTGTAGTAGGATCAGTGACTTGAGATGATTAAACTCAATGGAAATGAATTATCGCGCATATGATTTTGCCACTCTATATATTGCTCCCGTAGTCGGCGTGATTGGAATTTAATCAATGCGCGCTGGATCATATATTCACGGAAGATTTTGAACCTTCAGTCGATCAGATTTTTTAGGGAAAATATGTAGAACTTCTAAGGATTCCGCCGAATCTTTTTCTGTTATAACATCTGGTAACCGTTTGAAAGACGAGTTCCCAGGCATACATATAACAGTAACAAATACCGTTTTCGACGTTCATTTTAACTTTTACATGCCATTTATGACCGTCGTTATCGACTCGCTCATTTTTATTTAGTTCACAAGAAAAATTAACACATTCGCAATATTTATTTGCAACACAGTAATATTTTTTCTATGTTCGACATACTTATATAAAGAATATGATGCAGCCTACCCTTTTGTGATTTCATTACGAGGGATGATCTCACTTGCGTAAAAATGGGAGATCTGTTGTGGCGGTGAAACGACGACATAGTGAAATTTATCACCTTGAACGTGAATTGGATCTCATGGGGAGCGTTTCAAACGGTTATAGGAAGACCTTGAAGGGAACTCTAAAGGCTCTTGTCGAACGCTGACAGAGGGCTTAGCTCGGGGAAGAAACATCTTAGGTTGGATGAAATTTGCGCGAAATTCACTTAATCTCAACATTTTAGTAATATATTCCCTACACATGGATAACGACGGTTTTTTTAATCCCGCGCCACCAATCCGACGTACTTAGGTTATTTTTCGACATTGGTAGGTTAAAAAAAGAATAACGTTACGGGCTGAAATTCGTTTATTTTTTCCGACAATTTAGTGATAGCTCCAAATTCCCGCTTGACTTCTTTTCAAATTATTTTTTTATTTGTTTAGATAAAAATAATAACAAAACATATGAATCTCTTCTCCTTCCCTACAATTCAGAAAACATTGAAATCTTCGAAGATTCCCCGACCTAATAAATGATTTGTCTTGGCTACCCACTTGGGTAACCCAAATCTTATCAAATTTTGACATGTGGCACTTTACACTTACCCGACCCATGTTGGTACACCAACAACCTCATTAAATTTTATATAATGTGCCACATGTCATATTATAATTGGAGTTGACTTATACCCAAGTTGGTATGATAGAATAAACCCCTAATAAATACCTTCGGGTCCGATATTAATTTTGCCAGGTAGGACAGAAAAGAAAAGGATACTTGGGAGGGGCATTATTGGAAAACTGATGAACCCTTACCAACCTTCAGGTTTTATTATCATGGGCATGGATGAGCAAAGGCGAGATTAACAAGAGAAAAACTTTAGAAGAGCTTGAAATCTCTCTCCCCATTTTCAGACATCAGTCAAAAAAGAACCACCGTGTCTGCCACAACAGTCCCCTAAATCACTGATCCGCCGAGCTCCACCACAGACAGCTGAAAACCCAGACCAAGAAAAAAAAAACCCTAATACGCCCATTTCTAGCAACCACTGCCACCACCACGGCTGGTCTCTAACCTACGGCCGCGGAGACAAAGGTAATAAGGGTCAGAGCATGGGTAAAAGCAGTCCGAAAAAAGAGAATTCTGTTAAGGGAAAGCATACGTCTTTGCTTTCTGGGATGAACCCTATTCCCTTCGTACCACATATAACTCTTAATTTTTTTAAGCACGAGGGGGTTCTGAGAAATCTGGGCTTGTGGGATTTTGTTAACATCGATTTTGATAGGGACATAAGGGCTGACTTGATTGCTCAGATGATAGCAAGTTATGACCCTAAATCTGCTTCGGCTTTTGTCAATGGATATCGTGTCAAGGTTAGTAGGGCTGACCTGGGGCGGGCCTTAAAGTTGCCGGTGGACAAAGAGAACGGCGATGCCAGGACAGCGGTCGAAGGCATGACTAGGGAGGCTGTGCCTGAAAATTGTAAGGGGTTTCTAAGGAAGATTATAGATGATTGGATGCTTTTGCGCGGTCCAAACGCATCGGATTTCCCCGACAAGGTAAGGTTTTGGTTAGCTTTTGTAAATGATGGGGACATCGACTTGATATACTGGGCCGACTTGATATGGCGCATGGTTGAGGCGGAATTGAAGCGCGGAGTTGCGTTGACGGACTGTTATTACGCATCGCACCTGCAGTTGTTGCTCATGTCTCAGCGTGAGGAACTTTATCGCATGGAGGGTTATACTTCTGAGTCCGTGAAAGTGATTGTGGTGTCTGATGAAGGAGGAGGAGAAGAGGATAATGATGGAGAACAAGAAGATGACGTAGAACTAGCAGATGCTGCTGAAGAGGAGGAAGATAGATGGGCTGAGCCAATTCAAGTTTTTCGCGACGATGATTCTCTGGAAGGGATAGGTCTCGCCGGGGATTCGCGTGAAAAAATGGAAGGAGCGCAAACTTCCTCAAGTTCACGAGAGGAGCTTCGCCTCTCGTCGTCAATGGATGTGAGGCACACTCATCGGCCCAGTCGATCCTCTCACAAGCATGTGGCTAAAAGCGCAATCAACAGACCGTGAACGGTCGTAAAACAAAAAAATGCAGTTGGGACGGAACTTTGATGTTTCAATTTACTGTACTGAATATTTTTTGAAGCTTTCATATTTTGTTCATCTGTTTATACATGTCGAAATAGTATGCATTCATTTTGATGATCTTTTCATCTTAAAACTATTTTGCGCCACTCTATATATTGTGGCCGGAGTTGGCGCGTTATCTGAATTTAATCGATGCGCCAATGATCATATATACGAGCAGAAGGTTTCAAAATCAAATTTTTTTGTGCGGTTACATAAAACTTCAAAGGATTAATATTCCTCCGCATTGGTTTTTTCTGTTACAACGTCCCATAAATTTAACAGAAATACATCGTTCACGAGTGTCGTTATCAACTCACTCATTTTTAGTTCGCAACAAAATTAACACTTTCGTAATATTTATTCGCAACTGTACAGTTATAATTTTATTTTTGTCGAATTTTTGCTAATTTCGTAACCTGATGATTATTATTTATATTTTTAACCTGCAATTTTACATATTAAAAACTTCGCATACATTATAGTCGAAAACTTTGAACAAAGTGTACCCAAGGTCATGAATCTAAGGCTTCAACTGAGACTAATGAGATCTGCAAGTGAAGTAAATTACTGGATTTTCTGTGTTTCCTTCTAATGCGACTGCCTCGGTAAGATGATTCAGAATCGAAAAGAATACAAATCGGGACGTAATTATATAAATAATGTGATGCAGCCTACCCTTTGTGATTTCATTACTAGGGGTGCTCATGTTTTGAGCCAATATGAGTAGTTTCTTTAAGCTGCCTCAAGTTAAAGACGAGGCATGTTGATTCGTACGCTCCTCAAGCTCTTCTATTCGGTGCTTAAGCATCTCTACTTCTCTGGCTAGTTGTTCGTCTCTTTGTTTCATTGCCTGAGAAAATTGTCATCAAATCCCCGTTGAATAATATCAAAGTGAGCTAACACACTTCGGGTTTTGAGTGTGTTAGAGTTACTACATGGTACAATTGCAACTACAAGGACCAGACATTACGAATAGGGATGAGCATGAAGAGCCAACCTCTAATTCTTGCCTTTGCTGAGCCTCTTTTCTGGCTTCAGACCTGGCACTTCTTTGCACCTCGAAAATCACTGCAGTTCCTGCAACCTAAATGAACATGTAATGAATGATTTCATGTCTTGTTGAATCACTTGCATTGTTTTGTACCCAACAGGAAATAGTACAATATTGAAACGTTGCACCAGCAAAATTTAATTATGTTAGACATGTTTCGAGGTCATTATAATGCAGTCATTCATCAGATCGAAAGAAACAATATAAAGCAGCTGTGATCTTTCCTAACAAGAGGACTTGTTCCAACTGTCAACATACTGCGAATATGAAGAGTTCTCCTAAGAGGTCTGCAGCAGCCTGGACAGCTTTCTCTTCATTTAGAGGACGAATCGCGACGTCTGTTGCATGGCCATAAACACGTCTTTGCAAAGTCGTGGTCAACCGATGATTACCCTGTTCAAGAAAATAGCCAATGAGCATATAATGTTAATCAGATGAGATACCTAACAACGATGCAACGGTCACGGGGATGATGGAATGAAAGTATTTGCCATGAAGTTCAGGAAAGAAAAGTCGCAGGTCACTGAATACTCGTCTTCAATGGGGATATCGTGTAATAATATGAAACTCCAAAGTTCCAATACAGTGGCTAAGAAAATGAAACTGATTCGATTACTTCATAATAGATTACTAAGACTAGCACTACATGACCAAGCAAACAACAAAATCATCCATCACATCGGCCTGGGAACACTTACATGGATACTACTCTGAGTTCAATTAAATTTTCCATGTGCAATCAAAATTATTCCATGATCATGACTATATCCAGCTATCTTCATAGTGAGTTTACCCACACACCCAAACTTGCACCCAGCAGTAGATTAATGCAGTTTCTGGTCTCTCTAATTGATCAAAATGAAATTCGCATGACTACTGAGCTTCCGAATACATTTGAATAATGAAAAAACATTCATCATGTTTAGGAAGAAACTTAATGCCGGAAATCCATCACGCCGAAGCTCAATAGTTTACCCTTTTTTGAAACTATTATCAACAAGTTTCATCCAAATTAATCACAAGACGTCGAACACTCGAGAAATCATACCTGGGCAAAGTTGATGATGGCGTGTCTGAACTTGGGATCACGCCCAGCTTCTTTCTTTATGCGTTTAGCAATGGGTTTGCACAGTGTTTTCAGCGCAAGCGTGCCCAGTTTAAACACTGGCAATATCATTCCCACCCACTTTTAGCTGAATCACAATGCTCGATCTCCTTCGATTATCAACAAAGCTAAGCGACTGTTCTTCTGTTGCGTGCGAGCAAGTAATTGTTGATTCTGAGGTAAACGCTAGAACCACGTCCACCACCTGCTCGACGCTTTTTCTCTAGTTAAGAACAAATTAGAGTTTTTTTTTCCACCCTCTATATAAAATTTAGAAAAAAATGTAATCTACTATTAAAATTTAGGGAAAAAAAATGGCAGACTTAATGATTTTATTTTAGTTTTTTACATAATTTTACTAAAATCTTAAAAGTATAATACGGTAGAAACTCTATAAATTAATATGCTTGGGACCAGCAAATTTTATTAATTAAAAAAATTATTAATTAATCGATAAATTAATATTTTATTAATTTATAATGAAATGTTTAATTTTCAAACTCTCTCTCCTTGAAAAAAAACCTCCCAAACTTTCACTTAACTACCATACAATGTGTATATATCAAATGAAGGGCTCAATTTGATAAAATTATTCAATCACCTACCTTAATAGAGACCTGATTCAAAGTTCAATTCGTTTAAACAAAAGCAAAAGACAATTGAGTATTCAAGAAACCTTAATAAAAATATGGGAAATTTCAGTAGTAACCGAGCGTTTAAGGCTTTTCGAACTGACGTTCAAATTATTTTTCAATTTTAATAGGTAACAATGCATTTATAAGGCTTTTCTAGTGGCACCCAAACTATTTTTCAGTTCCGATAGTTACCCCGGTGTTTAAGTCTTTTCCACCTGACATCCCAATAAACTAGGCAGTTACTACGTGGGTGGTCGCACTTTATATACAGTATAGATTATCGTGCAAAAGTCATTATCCGTCATTGTCGATCACTATATAAATCGTGAGCGTCACATAGTAATTTCTCAATTTATTTGGACATCAAATGAAAAGCCTTAAATACATAGATAACTGCCGAAATTAAAAAATAATTTGTGCACAAATTGAAAAAGCTTTAAACACATGAGTACTTGCGTGGACTGAAAAATTAGTTTGAGTACCAATTGGAAAAACCTTAAATACATGTGTACCTATATGGACCGCAAATTAGTTTGGGCACCAATTATAAAAGCCTTAAACACATAGTTATTGGTCAAAATTTCCCTATATATATTATGTAATATAAGGAATTATTAATTTATATTTTATATGGGACCTATAGGAATCACCAAAAATCTATTATCTTATAATTTTAGCGAGTTTATTAATTTAGTACGTTATCCCCGAGTCGGGACCGATAAAAAGTATTATCTTAAAGAGTTTATTAAATAATAGAGTATTAATTTATCGAGTTTATACAGTATATATTTTAAACATTAAAGATTATCTAGATAATAAAATCTCTTTTAGCCCAATCGTTTGAATTCACGTTGTTTCTTTGTTTCAAATTAAATTAGTTTTTTGCTTATATGAAATTTTGCTTTTAAAAATATCAATTATTTTAGGAAAAAAATTTCCAATATTTGACTACGAGCTTTGATATTACTTTGAGATAACAATCTAAAGAAAATTAAAATTCAGTAAAAAAAATGTACCTATACCAAATTTAATCAAAATTTTAGTAACATTTGACTCTGAACTTTGACATTACTAACTATTGTATTCAACTAAAACCCTAATATAAAGCACCATAAATACCATCCCAAATTCTCACTTCATGCAATTATAAAAAAAAAAAAAAAAAAAAAACCAATTTATTGAGTATAGTTCATTAAACATCATTTAATATTACACAATTAAAGATAGGGACAACTTCATTTAAATACCTACAAGCTAAATTTTCTATCACTTAACTCCCCATGTAAGAAAATTTTTCACTTAAGGACCAACTGAAAACTTTTCTATCATTTAAGGACCAATTGGACGAAAATACCCTTCAAAACATACATTATTACAATTATACCTAGAATTCAAAATAAAAACAAAAAACAAAACAAAAAGAAGACCAACGATGGTTAAATAGAAAACTCACATCCAAATCATAAATCTCACTCTCAATTGAACCTCAAATCAAACACCCACAACAAATTACTTCCACGAAGAAACGTCCGAGGAGTCGCCGCCTTCGTCGGGTCTTGAAATTTCTCATTTCGCTCTTGCCCTAGTAAGTTTCACAATTTTTATTTTTCGTCAATTGTACTGTAATTTTATGTTATTTAGCCGTCAATTGCTCGATTAGAGTTTTTAAATCTCGATTTTAATAATTATGTAGCGATTAAGGCTTTCTTATGTTTCATTCGGGGCTATTTTTGTTTAATTCGGAGCTTTTTAGGATTAATTTGGGGTTTTTTTAGGTGTTGCTCCATTAGGGCTCTTGAAATTTTAAATTGAGTCTTTTCAAGTTTTGATTTTTTGGTATTGTAATTTTTATATTTTTGGTACGTTATATGTATATTTTTAGTACATTATAAGCATATTTTTAGTACCATATATGCATTATAATGGTACGGCGTGATAATATAAGTTAGTATGTTATATGTATGATTATGGTACAATGAGTCTCTTTTTTTTTTGTATCACATGTCTGATTGTAATTACTCTATGTTTCATGTCATTTTTATTATCTCGTAGTTTACATGAATGATTAAAGAGTATGTTTGGTGTATGCAACGTGTATGAAATATCATGTAAGCACGATGTGATATGTATTGCAGATAAAGGACACTCGTTTTATGATTATTGCGACACTTACGTTCGGGTCCAGAATATAGAGATGCATACATGTCTATCATCAATCTTATTTCGACTCATTTAATGAATGCTGATAAAATGGATGGATATCATTTATCAGCATGTGTGTACTTCCCGTCGTCGAAAGATTCAACAATTTCCTTCTCAAGTTGACAAAAGATCTAACAAGTGCAAAATATGTGAAAAATACGGGCACAATCGCCCGACGTGTAGAGGAGTCGCATCTACATAGCGTATTAACCATAAGAGTTTGATTGTTCGTTCCACTCTTTTGTCCATATTAGGTTATGATATATTTTTTTGGGGCTTTTTTAATTAAATAAATATTTTTTTAATTTTTATTTATAAAATAAGTTAAAAAAAATACTTATTAATAAAATAAGTATTTTCGTAACTCAGAGATACGAGTTATAACTCGTATGTCAGAGTTACGAGTTATAACTCGTAACTCAGAGATACGAGTTATAACTCGTAACTCAGAGTTACGAGTTAGATCTATTATACGACCAACAGGCGACGAACGACGCAGACGAAGAGGCGACGGCGACGGTGCAAGGCGAAGGCGACGGCGACGGCGACGGCGAACGGCGAACGGAGAACGGCGACGGCGAACGGCGAACGGAGAACGGCGACGGCGAACGGCGAACGGAGAACGGCGACGGCGACGGTGCAAGACGAGAGCAACTCGTAGCTAATAGGTACGGGTTAGTTTTTTTTGTGATTGTATTAGGAGTATTTTGTTGATTTCGTATGAAATTGTTGGGATTATTTATTGATTTCGAAGAATTGATGAATGTATTGTTGAGGATAATTTGTGTCGAAATTATTCGTAGAATTAAGAATATTTGTGTTGGGATTAGCGCGTGTTTTTGTCGTTCGTATTCATTGGATTTATTGGTGTTTTTGTTGATGTTTTTGTCGTTCGTTTGCGTTGTATTGTGTTGTTCTTCGTAGGATGGAAGACACGACTTTGTACGGCCCTATCGATGATTCGGTGTTGACGATGCAGTCGAATCATCGATCTCGTGATGTCCTGCTGGATGCGGACGTGATCGATAAAACGATCAAGATTAGATCGTTAGAAAATGTTGTATGGGGTACGAAAGAGCAGCCTATAATTCTACACGGTCGTTTGCTGAAGAAGTTGGATGACATGGGATTGTACGGGGTATATAGCTGCATGTCGCATAAAGTAGACCCCCACTTGATTACTGCGTTAGTAGAGCGATGGAGGAAAGAGACGCATACGTTTCACTTTTTTGTTGGGGAGGCGACTGTTACGCTAGCGGACGTCGGTATACTATGGAGGTTGCCGATAGATGGTGAGTCCGTTTCGGGTGTGATCGAGTCGAGGACGACGTCGCAGTGGCAGGATGAGTGTGAGCGGTTGCTAGGATATCGACCACCACAAGACAAACTGAAGGGGACGGCGTTAGCGATGAGAGCTCTAGCGGATTGGTATATAGCCAATCCAGTCACAGATGACAGTGAGGAAGTAGAAGTCGAGCAAGCTGCACGTGGATATGCGATGCTGTTATTTGGTGCAGTTATGTTCCCCGATTGTAGCGCCAGCACCGTCTCGCTCACATTCCTCCAGTTATTAGAGGACATCGACGAGGTGCACACTTATAGTTGGGGCAGTGCAGTACTCGCCTTTTTGTATAGAGAGCTTTGTTCGGCATGTCAGCCGAAAAAGCTTAATATAGGCGGACCTCTACGGCTGTTGCAGGTAATAATTTATAAAATTCAAATAAATTTGAATTTTATATTTTCGTAATCATAGATTTAATGTAATATTTTTTTGTAGGTGTGGGCGTGGATGAGAATCCTGCCTTTACAGCCCGTTCGTGTAGTGGAGTTAGCAGGTTGCAGAGTTTGTCGGTGTCGGTAGATCTAACTCGTAACTTAGAGATACGAGTTACGGTTTCTCGTAACTCTGAGTTACGAGTTATAACTCGTACCTCTGACATACGAGTTATAACTCGTATCTCTGAGTTACGAAAATACTTATTTTATTAATAAGTATTTTTTTTAACTTATTTTATAAATAAAAATTAAAAAAATATTTATTTAATTAAAAAAGCCTTTTTTTGGGCATATGTTGCATATATTTTGATTCGTTTGTGGATATTTAATTATGAGTATGCTATTGGTGTTGGTGTAATGTTTGATGTATTTTGACAACAGATAGTTCTATGACTAAAATATGATTTGTTATGCCTAAATTTTTTGGTACGGTAACAATGTAAAACAATGTACGATAACCGTGTGTAGAAGGTACAACAAACACCAGCTAAATGGTACGCTAAACTCATTAAAATAGTAAGCTATAATAATAACTGTAAAAAATGATAAAAATACAAAAAAGTCAATATTATTGGTATCTGACATCTTTAACGATATTATAGAATAATTCTGACACATGCAGAAAAACCTGACATGTACAGAAAGTTTCCTTGTCAGAAAGGTACAATATAAACTGATAAAACATGGTACGATATCGATATTTATCTTGGTACGACAAAATACTGAAATGTGGTACAATATAGCTCCGCAATAAGATACAATCATTGGCTGCTCAATAGTACGATATACACGCTATATTTGGTACAACTTATTAGGGTAAGCGTTTTTCGTCGCAATTTTAATTAGTTTTCATGCGAAATTGTTATACTATATGTACATATGTTATATGTTTTATTTAGTATCAAATTTGATGGTCTAACCCTTACACGAATGATTTTGTATTCTAAACTTCAAGTTTCATAATAAGATAAAGATCATTGTAAGAACATATTACTATTGAAGTTTGAGTTTAAACTACAATCCGCGATTTTGAGGGTTAACTCATTAAATATGATACGTAATGAAACTTATACTATATTTACGCATACTAAAATGTTTTTGCATCAAAACTAATGTAAAACGGGACGAAAAACACTTACCCTAATTAGTTGTACCAAATATGGCGTGTACAATGTACCATTGAGCATTCTGTGATTGTACCTTATTGTGGAGTTATATTGTACCAAATATATGTAATTGTTCGTACCAAGGTAAGTACTGATACCGTACCAAGTTTTACCGGTCCACATAACATATAAAATTACGAGTTCAGAGCGTCAACTAATAAATGTGAGGCCCTAAAAACAATAAATAAACAGAATATCAAACAAAAATATTTATAATAAGTTGAATATTTTAAATTTAACAAACATCTATGTTAGTAAGTTGTTCTAATATTACTCATCTTCTTCTAGTGATACTTGTGTTTGTAATATAAAACCATTAATTTAAGGGCTATTCCGTCAAATATGATACAAAGTGAAAAACATAACTGATATACATATGAAAATATGGTTTCCAAAAAAAAAAATTCGAATTTCCATGAAAAACGCTTACACTAATAAGATGTACCAAATATATTGTTAATATTATACCATTGAGCAGATTGTGACTGTACCTTATTGTGGTGATATATAGTACCACGAGTAAGTAGTTTGTTGTATCAAAATTAAGAAAGACACGACTTTACACAGTTTCAGACAGGGAAATTTGTTTCAAATTTTGTCACTGACATGTCAGATGCCGTTATTTGTCTGAATTCTATCAGATACTAGAGTAATACTGACATGCCAGATTTTGTTCCTGACAAGTGATGACTTTTTGTGTTTTTTATATCTTTTTTTTACGGCTATTAATATAGCGTATCATTTTAATCTGTTTAGCGTATCATTTACTAGTGTTTATTGTATCTTTTACATACGATTATTGTACCTTTTTATCATTGTTACCGTACCAAATATTACCGGCATAACAAACATCATTTTAGCCATAACATTGTCTGTTATCTTAATACATCCGTCAAATTGCACCGAAAATATATTCAAAATATGGACAATACATGTACGTTATTTATCACGTCGCGAATTGATATCCATCCAACTTATAAACATACGTCTTTTGTAATTTTCATAACTTTTTTAGGATATTAATATGGCGTACCATTTTAAAGCATTTAGCGTACCATTTCGTTGGAGTATGTTGTAACTTGTACACATGGTTACCGTACCTTCTTTAACATTATTACCGTAGAAAAAATTTAAGGCATAACAAATAATATTTTTAGCCATAATAATTGAACAATCTGTCTTTTTATCATAATACATCCATCAACATTATATCAACACTCAAGAACAAGTTCGTAATCAAAATATCCACAAAGAATCAACCTATATGCAACATATGAACCAAAAAATTATCAAAAAATGAGTCAACATATATCCATCTTCTACTGATCTATCATACCTGATGCATCCCAGTTGAACGATGATGATATGTTGTATGCCAGCATGATCTCGAGATGAGCCAACGCGTGTGTGCGAAGGCCCGGTCTCATACCACCGCTGCGTTCACTAAGCTATTAAACATGTTATGAAACAACTCTGCTTTGTTAGTTTTCTTTTTACAAAAATGCAATAAATAATTGAGTTATGAGAGACTTATATAAGCCTTCTCTAGTTCATAATCAAAATACATCCACCAATAATTAACCAGCGAAAAGCCCCAATACCAGAAACTGTTGCAGACCATAAAAAAGTACGTCATAATAAGCAAATAGGTACAGTAACAAGACGTAAATTTGTACACAATATATATAAAATTAGTACTACATAAAAAATATTTAACACCAAGCAGAACAATACTAAAAAAGAAACCCCCAAAGAAAAGTGCAGAAGAAAGAACGAAGATGTGTTAGATTCATGAAAACAAACGGTTCCCATTGATATGCAATTAAGAAATAGATCTACAAATTCAACCAATTGGGATTAACCTAAATTGAGCAAATCCACAATTTCGAGAAAAAGATTGACTTCTGATGGTGACCACGTTGGACTGCACTAACCCACAATTTCGATTTAAACTAAATCCACTAAGGATTAATCTAGCTCTAGTAAACCTAGAAAAATTGGGACAATTTCGATTTAATTTTCACAACCCTAATTGGACTTACTTGAATCGAACAAATATGAGTAGGTCTGGTGAAAACTCAGCTTTCTTCTTCCACACTTTGTGTCTTCTTCTTCTTCTTCGTCGTTGAGAAATCCACGTGAACTGGCTTTGAGAAAATCCTCGTTGAGCTCTTCTCCTTCTTCTTCTTCTTCTTCTTTCACGTTTTTTCTTTTTTCATTTATGTTTTTCATTTTGGTTTTTATTTTTTTATTTCTGCTTAACGTTTGAATGGAGTAAAACAAGAAAAAAAAAAATAAAACTTAAAGTAAGGGGTATTTTTGTCTTTTAGAAAACTTGATCCTTATGTGGAAAATAAGTTTGTAACTGGTCCTTAACTAAAATATTTTAATATTTTCTGACGAGTTATCTGATAGTATTTTACGATGATAGGTAGTTAAATGATAGTATGCCTTAAAGATATATGATACTCAATAGGCTGGTTCACATCATAAATCATGCTTTAGGACTAGACAGCCTACAAAAGAATTTAGGACTGTCCTTCCCACGTGGTAAATAAAACATAAAGTCTGGTCTACCAATCATTCATTCAACAAAGTATAGCTAGACAACCATTTTTCTCTTTAACATTACATTGAAATGATAACAAATATCCCACCACCTCAAATAATACACAGCTCTTTATAATTTCAGACGGCATCCTAACTTCCCTTATATATATATTTATACCAAACTAGTCTGCCCAGTCGTCACACTCTGATATATCCCACGAAAGAAAAAAGAAAAAAGAAAAAAAAATGGAGTCCTCCTCCTCACATAGAAGAAATAATGACACAAAAGTGCCTCTGCTTGACTCATCCTCGGAGGCAAGCTCCGAGCTCGAGGCGATTCTCTCAGACGGCGGATTGTCTTGGTGGGGCAGAGCCAGCAAAGCCACGGCGGTGGAGATGAGGTTCCTATGGCGCTTGGCTGGTCCGGCCATAGTGGTATACCTTCTCAATAACGTCATATCTATGTCCACTCAGATCTTCTGCGGCCATCTTGGGAACGTCGAGCTAGCTGCTTCTTCTCTGGCGAACAATGGGGTTCAGCTTCTAGCCTATGGGCTCATGGTAATAACGGCTGTGTGCTTTGCTCATTTAGCTTTGCTTGGCTCTTATTTATTTTCAATTTCTTTTCGTGATAATCTTGGCTCCACTTAGAGCATGGCACACAAAATACACTACGTCTTTTTTCCAACGAAACTCTAAATGTATCATTATTGTTGTGTTGATGAATAATATTATTCCTTTTTTTTAGCTATCACAATTCATCAACTCTAAATACTTTTTTTTTTTAATTTTTTTATTTTCTTTTTAATTTTAAAAAACATATTTTAATTATATTTTATATCATTATAATAGTAAAACTTTTTTTATTTGAATTCATAATAATAATAATAAACCTAAAATTATATAACCCATTATTTTTCTTTATTTATTTATATATTTTCATTTTTTATTTAATAAATTTTTAGTAATATGCTTAAATATTAGTTGTAAGTATAATATGTATGTAATATTATTTTTAGGGTAGAAATAGAGCTAATGGATTATATTAAAATTTAGTGAAGAAAAAATAGAGTTAAAATGAGTTGAAATTGCAATTTATCTAGAAGTGAACAATGTATATATATGGTATATTTCCGTTATACAGCTTGGAATGGGAAGCGCTGTGGAAACTCTCTGCGGCCAAGCCTACGGCGCCGGCAAGTACGAAATGCTCGGAGTCTACATGCAGCGCTCGACGATCCTCCTCGTACTCACGGGGATCCCGCTAATGGTCGTCTACGTATTCTCCAAGCCAATCCTACTCTTGCTAGGCCAGACCAAAACCCTAGCCTCGGTGGCCTCGCTCTTCGTGTACGGCCTAATCCCGCAGATCTTTGCGTACGCCGCAAATTTCCCGATACAGAAGTTCTTGCAGGCCCAGAGCATCGTGAACCCTAGCGCCTACATATCCGCGGCCGCCCTGGTCCTCCACGTCGTCTTGACATGGGTCGTCCTGTATGTTCTCGGGTGGGGGTTGCTCGGGGGTTCCCTTGTGCTGAGCCTTTCGTGGTGGGTCTTGGTCTTGGCTCAGTACGTTTACATAGTGAGCTCGGAGCGGTGCAGGGAGACGTGGACCGGGTTTAGCCCGATGGCCTTCTCGGGCTTGTGGGATTTCTTCAAGCTGTCGGCGGCTTCTGCGGTGATGCTTTGCTTGGAGACTTGGTATTTTCAGATCTTGGTTTTGATTGCCGGGTTGTTGCCCGATCCCGAGATTCAGTTGGATGCTTTGTCTGTCTGGTAAGTACTTATGTTAAGAAAAAAAAAAGGCCGTTGGAAATAATATTATATAAAATTATAATAAGAGGCGGTCCATTCACACCTAAAGTCATTCGACGTGATATTAGAGCTCAGACTAAAGAGGTCTTTGTTACCAATCCTCATGACTCACTTATTTAAGAAAAATTGCAAGCCTGAAACTGAATAAGAAAAATTGCAAGCCTGAAACTGAATAAAAAAATCGAGGTTGTGTTAAAAACAAAATATATAAAATTAAAATCCGTCCCATGTTTGGAAGAAGTTGAGGTGGTTATTCAATCATATTAATTATTCGTCCCATATTTGGAAGATTTAATGCAATTTGACCCATTAGTTTTAAAGATGAACCATAAAATTTTATAATATACACAATAACATAATAGTCAATGCTCGCTCTTATTACTTGCAGTTCGACGCTCATAGGATGGATATTCATGGTGGCAGTTGGGTTCAATGCTTCAGTTAGGTTAGTTCAGATTAGTTGCATGGTATTGGTGCCTCTTCCTACCGTTCACTTTAACCTCGTACCAAACATATCAGTCGGATCTACTTATTTGACCCGACCGCTACAAACGGGGCGACATTTCATCTATTCATTAAACTGCGACTGGCTTTGTATGTCTGTGGCAGTGTAAGGGTTAGCAATGAGCTCGGGGCGGGGCATCCGAAGTCGGCCGCGTTCAGCGTGGTGGTGGCCACGTCGGCGTCTTTCGTCATAGCCTTGATATTCGGCGTCTGCTGCGTCGTCTGGCGGCATCAGCTGAGCTACCTCTTCACGCCCGGCAAGGTTGTGTCCGATGCAGTCGCAGATCTGACGCCGCTCTTGGCTGTAGCGACTATTCTCAATGGAGTCCAACCTGTCTTATCCGGCACGTGATGATTGATTTTTAATATAATATAGTATATATATATATATGATAGATTTGATTATTAATGATGGTGATAAAATTGATGAAAAATAATTAAATAGGCGTTGCGGTGGGGTGTGGATGGCAATCATTTGTGGCGTATGTGAACGTTGGTTGTTACTACATCGTTGGCATTCCGGCCGGTGTAGTCCTTGGCTTTGTGTTCGAACTTGGGGCTAAGGTATATAATGTTATTTCTAGACATTGGAAAATATATATATATATAAATGATATAAATTAAATTTTAATGTAAATAATTGTCTGTTTATATTTCAGGGGATATGGTCGGGTATGCTTGGAGGTACAATCATGCAAACTCTGATCTTAATATGGGTCACTCTTCGAACTGATTGGGACAATGAGGTTGGTAATAAATATATATGTATATATATAGCTACAAAAGTATCATATTTAAATATGTTTGCATGAAATTTGCCATCCGAGGTAATAAATATAATTTTATTTCAGGTTAGCCAATCAAAACAACGCTTGGATAAATGGAATCAGTACGTTGCGGGACTCGCTGCGCAATGAATGAATCATAAGATCGTTATGTTCAATATTTTTTCCTAATATTTGTAATCTGATCTTAGTATATATATATATTATCATTTTGAGAATGTGATATGGCTGTTATGACTGAAGTACTGTATTCTTTTAAAATGTCGAATTGGATAAAAAAAAGAAAAATGCTTTAAACATAAAAGCATGTGAATAATATAATTATCAACAAATGTAATATATAAAATAAACTTTGCAAATATGGTTTAGAAATGACAAAGGAAAAAAATAAGGGACTAAAGTCTAAACTGATTGTTAAAAAAAAGAAGTAATTTTTGAGATGAAAAAGTAGCAAAAGCATATAAAGTACGTCTACGAAAAAAGAAATTCCACTGGAGATAATTTGATAGTATTATGGTACACAGTATGCTCCACATTTGGCAGGCTTGCAAAAAAACTCAAAATAATAATGATAAAAGGTAAAATAAAAAAAAATACTATAATTAAATAGGAAATTTACACATTGCTTCTCGAAATGGTATACAAGAGAAAACAAAAGTAAAGGCGAGTCGACGAGTGTCGAATCCTCGAAACCCTAGATCAATCGTAAGCTACTAAGCTTGCTGGAATGATGCCTAGCTGATTGACGAAGTCGTTGCCTCTTTTTGTTGTCGCTGAATCAGCAAATTCACTGGTATTGAAATTTCGCTCAGGCCAGCTTCGGATTTTCCAGTGGCAATCGGAGTGGAGTTGTTCTTCAATTGATCGGGCTACGATTTACTTCAGGTTTCAATTGTGTGGTTAGAGATTGGGGTTGAAGTTCATCGCATCTGCGGCTTCTATAAATTGGCACATCTTAATTTTCTAGGGCTGAGTAAGTAAGTTTAGTTTCAGTGGGAATCGATTTCGTCTTATCTTTCTGTGATTTGTTAATTTCGTTTGCTGATGTTAAGTCCGTTTTAATCGTCTAGCTGAAGAGGAATATATCTGCTCGGGGAGATTTTTGGGGAATAGATATCTGTTTTTCTGTTTCTGGAAGAGCTGAGAAGATGATGTCAAGATCGTATACCAATCTCCTAGATTTAGCTTCTGGGAATTTCCCAGCGATGGGTAGGGAAAAAGAGCGTAAGCGTTTTCCGAGGGTAATGACATTGCCAGGGAATATTGTTGACCTAGATGATGAACAGGATAACAGCGTTGCATCTGATAATCCATCATCGATTGCTGCTGAGAGGATGATTGTTGTCTCAAATCTCTTGCCGTTGAAGGCAAAACGAAGGCCAGACAATAAAGGGTGGAGTTTTAGCTGGAATGAGGATTCGTTGCTTTTAAGAATAAAGGACGGCTTGCCAGAAGAGATGGAGGTTCTCTACATAGGTTCCTTACCCGTCGATGTTGATCCGATTGAACAGGATGATGTCTCGAACTATCTCTTGGAAAAATTTAAGTGTGTTGCCGCCTTTTTACCACCTAATCTTTTGGAGAAGTATTACCATGGCTTTTGCAAGAAGCACTTATGGCCCCTTTTCCATTACATGCTACCGTTTTCCACTGATCATGGAGGTAGATTTGATCGTTCCATGTGGGAAGCATATGTCTCTGCCAACAAGTTGTTTTCTCAGAAAGTAATTGAGGTTCTTAATCCTGAGGATGACTTCGTTTGGATTCATGATTACCATCTGATGGTATTGCCGTCCTTCCTCAGGAGGCGATTTTTACGCTTAAGATTGGGATTTTTCCTCCACAGCCCGTTCCCTTCGTCTGAGATATATCGATCACTTCCTGTTAGAGACGAAATCCTGAAGTCCTTGCTCAACTCCGACCTTATTGGTTTTCACACCTTTGATTATGCTCGCCATTTTCTGTCCTGTTGCAGTAGGATGTTGGGCTTAGAATATCAGTCAAAAAGGGGATACATCGGGCTAGATTATTATGGAAGGTCAGTAGGAATAAAGATTATGCCTGTTGGCATACATATGGAACACATTGAGTCTGTCATTAGACAAGCAGACAGGGACCTGAAGGTTGAGGAGCTGAAACTGCAGTTTGACGGTAAGACTGTGTTGCTTGGAGTTGACGACATGGACATCTTCAAAGGGATCAACCTGAAGCTTCTGGCTATGGAACACTTGCTCAAACAACATCCGGGTTGGCAGGGAAGGGCCGTCCTAGTGCAAATTGCAAATCCTGCTAGAGGAAGTGGAATAGAATTGGAGGAAATAAAAGCTGAGATAGGAGAAAGTTGCTCTAGAATCAATAAAGAATTTGGTAGACCTGGATATGAGCCGATAGTGTTGATCGACAATCCTTTATCTATCAGTGAACGGTTTGCGTATTACAGCATTGCTGAGTGTGTGGTCGTGACAGCAGTGAGGGATGGCATGAACCTGACTCCATATGAATACATTGTCTGCAGACAAGGGGCATCTGGTGAAGAAAGAGCGTCTCAGTCAAGTACGTCGAAGAAGAGTATGCTAGTTGTGTCTGAATTTATTGGTTGTTCTCCTTCACTTAGTGGTGCAATTCGTGTCAATCCCTGGAATGTTGAAGCCACGGCCGAAGCAATGAATGAGGCTATCTCAATGGCTGAAGCTGAGAAGGAAATGAGACATGAGAAACACTACCGATATGTTAGCACTCATGATGTGGGCTTTTGGTCGAAAAGTTTCTTGCAAGACATGGAAAGAACATGTGCTGACCATTTCCGCAAAAGATACTGGGGCACTGGGCTTGGCTTTGGATTCCGTGTAGTGGCCCTAGATCCCAATTTTAGAAAGCTTTCCACAGATGATATCGTGTCTGCTTACTGTAGGGCCAAGAACAGGGCAATCCTCTTGGACTACGATGGAACGCTGATGCCTCAGAATTTCATTGTTAAAAGCCCAAATGCCCAAGTACTATCTTTGTTGAACAAACTATCTGCAGATCCCAAAAATATTGTTTTCATGGTGAGTGGAAGAGGGAGGGATAGCCTAAGCAAGTGGTTTTTCCCTTGCAAGAAGCTTGGACTTGCTGGTGAACATGGTTATTTTTTGAGGTATGTTTGCTTTCTGCTGAATGTGATGAAATATTGATCATTTCAAGTGTTAGACTTTTGGTAAATGACTTCCTTTAAAGTATCTCTATGACTCTTTAACACATCCAATCTGAGAGTGGACTGCCTTCTGCATAAAGCATCTCCATTTGGATATATACTCTATCAATTTGTTGTGGATTTTTTATTGACCTTCATTTCAAATATTGGAGTAGGCAGACTACATATATATCCACGATCTAAGAGGCATTAACAGATCTTCTCTTCTATTATCAGTAGAAACATTTTTAAGATGTTTTGAAAAGCGATGACGGGGACTTCCTGTGGAACTACGCTGACTTCATCATAGAATTGACATAGATGCTTTTTGGTCAGGTGGCCTCAACATGAAGAATGGGAAACATACGGTCAAAGTACTGAATTTGGCTGGATGCAGATGGCAGAACCCGTCATGAAGTCATATACCGAGGCTACTGATGGATCTGGAATAGAGAGAAAGGAAAGTTCTTTGGTTTGGCATTATCAAGATGCAGACCCTGGGTTCGGTTCCTCACAGGCAAAGGAAATGTTAGATCATCTAGAAAGTGTTTTGGCAAATGAACCTGTTGCTGTTAAACGTGGCCAATTCATCGTTGAAGTCAAGCCCCAGGTACGTCTACGTGGCCATGTAGCATTTCATCTTCTGTGCCTTTTATTAATCGTTTTTGTCGAGGCTCTCCCTCTTCTTCAGTTGCATGAGAATTTCCTTTATGATATTATCTGTCCACATTGATTTTCTGCTTCGCCATGGCTAATCCTTTTCTCAACACTAATGGTTTTTAAATCTATAATACTGCACAGCACATACGTAGACAGCAAGTTAATAAAACTCATCGATTCGATTGTTTCCCAATTGCAGGGGGTAAGCAAAGGCACGGTTGCAGAGAAGATTTTCACATCAATGACTGAAAATGGAAAGATGGCAGATTTTGTGCTGTGCATTGGTGACGATAGATCTGATGAGGACATGTTTGAACTGATGAGTAATGCTGTTTCGAGGGGTCTTTTGTCCTACAACACGGAAGTATTTGCTTGCACGGTTGGACAAAAACCGAGCAAAGCCAAATATTATTTGGACGACTCATCTGAGGTTGTAGCAATGCTCGAGTCTCTTGCTGATGTGACCGATTCTCCAGTCACATCCGACGACGATGATGGCGACGATGATGATGGTGAAGATGGAAAAGATTGATCTTGAGAAGAAAATGGTAATATATTTCTTCTATTTGAATTTATTAGTTCTCATAATGGGAAAAAACGCTGGGATTATGTAATGATGTATCTGATTATGTTGGTGTGAGGTTTAAGGTACTAAATAATGAAAGTTTGTTATTAATTTTTTTATCCTTGTCTTCATAATGTTCACAACTATTCTTGATCTTTGATTGAAGGCTTTGTGTTTTTTGGTTCAGATTTTTTGTGACTTCTTCTCGTGAGATTCTTTGGGGGTCAGTCAAAATGTAATGTAGATGGAGACCTATTTTCTCGTGTATAATTTAGGGTTGGGTTCGTCCATTTTATTATTTGATTCCACCTTTATAACGACCTTATGTTATCACATTTTCTTTGTCTCCTAATTAATAATGTCTCCAACTATGTCCGACCAAGATGTTGAAATATTCAATGAGAAGATTCCCACGTTATTTGCAACAAAACGATAACTCCTCCCTCCTTAAACAACGTCGTCATCTTTTTCATATATAAAATAAGCTATATGTATATTATTCTTTTTCTTATAACCAATCCTTCGTCGTTTCTTTCCAACATATATATTGTATATAAATTAAGCTACATCGGTCAATGCAGATCGATTTTCCACCATAAACAACCCAAACATCGGACGGCTTTTTGTCACTTTGCAACAGAGAATCTTATTATTTTATCACCAACGCCAACTACTCCAAGTTATAAATTCGGACCATATCTCCTTAGTTAACTCCGCCAGGCATCACTAATCACAGTGGTTAGAAAGACTAATCACTTCTCTTAAAACTTAATCATGGATTTGACCACATCAAGTAGTCTCGCCATGTGGATTTGCATATCCGCACTGGCCCTCATCCTCCTCCTCCTCTCTCGCTGCCGGCGAACCTCCTCCAACGGCCGGAGGCTACCGCCGGGCCCACGCGGATGGCCCGTGTTCGGCAACATGTTCGACCTCGGGTCCATGCCTCACCGGACCGTCGCGGGGCTCGCCGAGCACTACGGCCCCCTCGTATGGCTCAGGCTCGGCTCGATCAACACCGCGGTGGTCCTCACCGCGGAGGCGTCCCTGGAGCTCTTCAAGAGCCGCGACCACGACTTCCTTGACCGCACGATCACGGACGTCATGCGGTCACACGGGTTCGACCGGGCGGCGGTCTCGCTCTCTCCCTACGGCCCGTACTGGCGCTCGATGAAACGCATGATGACCGTGGAGATGCTCGTGCAGAGGCGGATCAACGAGACCATGTCCGTGAGGGAGCGGTGCGTGTCGGACATGGTTGGGTGGATCGAGGCCGAGGCGTCGAGGAGGGTCGAGGTGGCTAAGTTTGTGTTTTTGGCCTCGTTCAACATGCTCGGGAACCTCATGCTCTCGAGGGACCTGGCGAGCCCGGGAGGGTCCGATCGGAGCTCGGAGTTCTTCGACGCGATGCTCTACATGGGCGAGTGGTCGGGCCACGGCAACATCGCGGACGTCTTCCCGTGGCTGAAGCGGCTCGATCCTCAGGGCTTGAGGCGGAAGATGGAGGGCGGGATGGGGAGGACGCTGAAGATCGTGGCGGAGTTTGTGGCCGAGAGGTTGAGAGAGAAGCGGCGGCAGAATTTCGTCGGAAAGAAGGACTTTCTCGAAGTCTTGTTAGAATCCGAGGGAGGCGGCGGGTCGGCTGACGAGTCGCCTAGTCGTATCTCCGAGCATGACCTCAGCGTGATCATCATGGTAAAAAGGAAAGAAAAAACAAATTATTTTGATTTGAGAAAATAGTGCATGATTAGGGTTTGTTATTCAAAACTAGTATTTCACATCATTTTTTTTTTCTCACTAAAATCACAATCATTGAAGGAGATATTCTTGGCGGGGACCGATACGACGAGCAGCAGCATCGAATGGGCTATGGTGGAGTTGCTCAGCCATCCCGACGTCATGAAAAAGGCGAAAGAT
Organism: Lindernia subracemosa; assembly: GCA_028392965.1. Lineage (NCBI taxonomy): Eukaryota > Viridiplantae > Streptophyta > Magnoliopsida > Lamiales > Linderniaceae > Vandellia > Vandellia subracemosa. The sequence goes on from JAQPCC010000006.1 coordinate 4,239,623, forward strand.
GAGCTGTCCCAAGTGGTGGGAAAGGGGGAAAAATTCCGAGAAATTCACATAGAAAATCTACCGTACTTACAAGCGGTGCTGAAGGAGACTCTCCGTCTACACCCTCCGATCCCATTCCTCGTGCCACGACGAGCCATCCGCGATACGACCTTGATGGGCTACGACGTTCCAAAGGACACTCAGCTCTTCGTGAACGTATGGGCCATAGGACGGGACCCTAAGTGCTGGCACGAACCGTTGAGATTCAACCCAGAGAGGTTCTTGGAGGGTTTGAAGAAGAACGTCGACTTTAGGGGACAGAATAACTTCGAGCTGATTCCGTTCGGGGCAGGCCGTAGGGCATGCGCGGGAATACCCCTGGCTCATCGGATGCTCCACCTAACGCTGGGGAGTATATTGCATGAGTTCGACTGGGAGGTCGACCAAGTTTGTAAGAAGGGACTCGCCGATGATAGCGAGAGGATGGGCATCACTGTCAGGAAGACCGTGCCGTTAGAAGCAATACCTCGGAGAGCCTCACGCACGTAAATTCATGATAGATTCGTTCCGATATCCATTTTCAATATTGTTATGTATATCTACGGTTGCTGTAAACTTACAGCGACCGTAGATATTTTTATTTTATATACAGTCGCTGTAAACTGATCATTTTCAATATTGTTCTCTATATCTACGGTCGATGTATATCTACGGTCGCCTAAAATTTTAATCTTGAAGGAGCGTATCATATTTTAATTTATATATTTTTATTTCCAACAGTCACAAAGACATAATCAGTCGATCCATCATAACCAGCATATATATGCAACCAAAATCAGATAAATCTACGATGTCTCGCAAATGACTATCCAATTATTACGCCTATTAATTAAAGAAACCCCGCGATTCTTAATCTCCGTAAGCCGCGCTAACGAATTTCTTCACAGTAGAAGCATCGAGAATCCTCAACAAAACGGGGTTGTTCGTGCACCTAGGCGTCTTGAACTGGCTCAAAACCGCCCCGTTCTCGATGAAATGCTCCATGATCTTCATAAACGTTCCCTTCTCAACGATACGAAGTTCCAAAGGGCCGATAGAGCCGTTCTTTCTAGAGACTATGTATCCATAATCGACGAAAGAAGCGTCCATCTCCGTGCAGCATTCGCCTAGCAACTCGTCATCTGCTTCGCCTTTTATTTCCCAGTATACTACGTAGTGTCCCGGCGCGCTACATACGTTGGCGTGGCTCGAGAAGTCGACCAGCTCGGCTTTCGATTGTTTCAGCGCTTGGGAGCTCTTGTTGACGACGTATAGTAGGTCTTTCTCCGTGTTCTTGTCGATGTTTATCGTTAGTATCAGCTTTCTTCGGCATATGAAGTTGAGCTTCGGCGTTTTCTTGTGGAAGCCTGCGACTTCGACGACGTCCCCGAGCCTGTATCTGTATAGCCCTGCATGGCTTAAGAATTGATCAACTTGAATCTATATATATATATATATATATAAAATATTATATTTATGTATATTATAGCAAATTAATTGAAGGTGCGTAACTGATTTTTTTATACCAACCTTCCTTAATGAAAAGTGAAGTTGGTAAGATATTTCTACTAATTTAAAGGATCCCACAAAAAAAAAAAAAAAAGTGAAGTTTTCAAGAAATAATTTTTTGTTCCAAAGATAATGTCTCGCAAATCTTGATTTCTATCACTTAGGGGCCCAATGTAGAAAAAGCAACCCTTGTCTTTATTATATAAAAACAAGCAATTATATTAATATTACGAAGATAATTGTAACTAATTCTACACCAAGAAAAAAAGGGGGCATCTATTTCAATTTAAATGTGTCTGATTCCATCCAAATAGAGCTAAAAAAGGGATATTTCTAATAGGGTCGCACTTATTTCTATATGTGAAGTCAAACATTAATTATTGAGATGGTGTGGGGTAGGCCACTTAGTCGATATTGACATGTCTTTCTGTCTATCTATCACTGCACTGCATTTTTGGTCCAAGATGCTTCGATCGTACTATAGATTAGTAAAGAAGACATGCAAGGAAAAAAAAAAAAATCTAAAACGAATGGTTAGTATGATCACACAACGAAAGACATGGATCAACTTCTTGTGGATAAAAAAATATGTTATGATATATAAAAATTAGTAAATTAATTAATTCAATCAAGAACTTAGAAAGAACAATTACATACCCGTAAATGTTGTAAGAACAACCTCATACTCCTGTCCGATCTTGACATTGGCCAGCCGGACAGGCTCATCTTCTTCGAAATCGTCGTCCCCTAACTCACTCTTGCCCTTATACCTCCGAAGAGGTATGAATTCGAAGTAGGCGAACGTAGGGATAACCGCAAAGGTCACCTTCTCGGGCGGCAAAGCCGGGTCGACGTTCGCCCCGATCCAGCTCTCGCTCGACCCGTAATCCGCGCTCACCAAGGGAAGCTCGTTCCCGACGTAATGCCTCAGCTTTCCCAAGTACAGCTCCATCGAGCCCGTCATTATCGAATACACATACTTTGCGTTGGGCCATAATATTGGAACCAGCCCGAACAAATCGTTCCTCTCGAGTTGTTCGAACTTCGACCCCAGCCGTTCGGCAAGGCCCGGGTCGGCCCGGCCCGCGACGTCGAGGACCGCTTTTCTCAAGCCCGGGATGGTTATTCTAGGGTTGAGGCCGCCCTCTCTTACGTCCGAGCATATGTCTCTCCAAGAATCCTCGAGAGACCTAAACGCCTGGACTATGCTGTAGGCGAAGGTGGAGGAAATCGCCTCGATTTGGTCGGAGAAGCGTAGCCCTAGGAGGAGGTGGCAGTAGGTGGCTTGCTTGTAGTCTCCGCTCGATATGACTCCCTCGGGGCTGCATGTGAATGATTTTGTCTTGGCCTGCCTGACCTTAAACTCCTCGCTTGCATAGACGTGGGTCGTGGCCATGCCCACCGTTACGCCGCCTCGAGTTTTCGATCTTTGGCCGCTGTATATGAACTCGAGGACTTTTCCGCCTACCCTTGTCGGATATATCCTGGCGGAAGGGTTCAAAAGAAAGGCCGTGGATATATATGATTCTTAAAACCATAATTGATTCGAAATAAAGAGTTAAAATAACATACCTTGATCTATATGAGGCGGCAACTTCGAAAATCTGAAGAGTCGTCAGAGAGCTATGACGAGTAAAAGGCACATACTTCTGTCTCCTCTCGGTTGTCCCAGAACTGTATATACAAACACAAACAAGTTAATGTTAGCGAGCAAAAGTTTAAGAAAAAAAAAAAGGGTTTTTGCATACAATTTGCGGCCGGACAAGAAAATGGACCTTAATGAGAGGGTTGTAATGGGCTCTTGTGTTAGGAGATTTGCCGTCTCTCCGTCGGCTATGCGCTGAATGTAAGGCTCGAAATCTGCATGGGTGGCGAGTGGGACTGAAGAGGCGTAGAGCGACTCCAATGCAGTCGCCTCCATCTTAAGAACATCGACGTCGTCTCCGAGGTACTTCTTCAAGTACTCTACGCCGTGATTCTTTTCAAGAATCTGGCGAAGCATTTGGGTTTGGACTGATTCAGCCTTCTCTGCTGCTTCTTCGAACCAATCGATGCCCATGTGGCTGCCCATTGGAAGAGCTTTCCTTTCCTTTGCTTTGTTTGTCTCTGAGATGTGATAACTTAGAGTGATGATATGCTCAATTTTTGGTTGTCAATTATATATATATATATATATATATATATTTCTTTTCTTTGTCGATTTTCGTTTTCTCCTCCACATGTAATCTGGAATACCATATTTAAGTGACGGCCCCATTGAATTTATCAAAAATCCCAATAATTATTTCGAATGGTCGGTCCACCGAAGGAAATTTCATCACAATCAATTCATATATATGATAAATGAATATATACATTTAATGCCAGAAACTTAAACTTAACCGTGTAATAATAAAAGAGGCAGTTAAGATAATTCATATGATGTTGTTTAGTTCAATTCAAGTGTCGTGTCGAATTTGCTGTGAATACTAAACTAACTTGACTTTCAAGTTTATATGTCACTTCATACTGATTCAAAAAAAATAAAAAATAAAAAATTGGCATGCCCCAACAATATAACAACTTCCAAGGCCTACTATACCTAATATCAGTTGATCTTGAAACTAAATTAAACTTCCATCAGGATAAACATTGAAACTTTGTCGTTCTTATTGAATACTTCTTTCTCATTACACATATCTTCAATTGTTAACGTTGGTCGTCGTCGTCGCTCATCATCCATCACAATGCATCAAGAAATGAATGGTAGCTTTCACATCTATGTGTGTGCGGTGGCAGAAACATTGTACGAAACGTTGATGACCACTCGGACCATATCTGTTCAAACTGGGATTTTTTTTTCGAGCACAATGTGTCGCATTCGAAGAGCTCTTTGGGCTCTCAAAAAGTCGTTCACTACTAACCTATTGATCAGTCACTGTTTCTTCATTGATGGACAAGAGTTTAAATAATAAGAAGAATAACAATAATAACTTTAATTTTATTTTTTCTTTTAGAGGCGGAAAGTATGAAATACGTCCACCTCAGTGTCGGCCGAATTTTATTTTTTTTTGGTTTATAGGCGTTGGTAATTAACACGTTTGATTTTCTTTGATGGGTTTGATCGTAATGATTTAATCCCAAGACAAGACATCATTTAGGGTTTGGTTGTGAAATGTGATGCACGTAAAGTACAATCATGAATCACCGACCATTCGAAAATCTTGGACAATATTTCAAATGGGTATTTGTTTAATATATATGAATTTTATTTCCAATGCAAAACGAAGATTAACCTTGTAGCATCATATCACTATTATAAGTATGTAATACACAAAGCAAATAATACAAAAAAAAAAGTATGTTTGTTTGTTCGTCCCCGTGAGATGGGCCGACCCCAAATGTATTTTCTAACATCTTTTTATCTTAGATAGATCAATGGGTAATATATGATAATAAAGTATATAATAAAATTCATCATTAAAAGATGAACTCAATTAAGTGGTTTGAATACTTTTGGTTGTCATGGACTATTAAATATTCTCCTATCTCATATATGATCATCGTCGTCTCTATACTACAATTTACGTTCTTGACTTCTAGTAAAACTAATTCTTGACTTACGCGCATCATTCCAAGTCGGTGATAGTCAAGAAGTTCAAATAAATACGAACTATTGACCTCATTATATAAATATAAGCTAGGCCACTTAATCATTTGATATGTTAGGATTTTACGTAATTTTTCTACGCGTAAACTTGTAATTCTCGATCGTTACATATCTGAATATCCTTGAATATCCTATTTTTATGCTATTTTTCGTATTTTATATGTATCAAGATAAACTTAACCGAAAAAAAAGATTCGGACGCGAAAAGACTAGGCTGTCGAAGTCCACGACCAAGTGAAGCAAGGTCCACAGCCATTGAAGCTAACAGACGATGTCAGTCGGAACACATCCGATGTCCACAGAATTCGTATGTGGAAAGCATCACGAAAAAAGTAAATTAGCGCATTAAATAACTATATTTCACGCTTTGATTTTTGTACATCTACACCTTTCCTTTTGTCGAATTCTGCGTACCATGCAGCACAATAAAATGATTTCAACTTACTATACGTCAATTTCAATTACTTGGACTTCACCTAATTTCACTATATTGACATGACAGCAGTCGGACTTTCACTTGTGTATTCAACAAAGATTTCCTCAATATAAAATTCATACACCTATACAGTATACAAATTACAACCAATTCGCCCTCTAATCATACAAATTACAACCGAGAAAACATATATATATATTTTTAAATAAAATCCCCGCGTATATAAAGATTTCGAAAACTCGAATATAACGGCTAATTACCCGGCCGACTGAGGGGCCGTGGAGTTCTTCGAAGAGCCGCTCCTCGTCTGAGACGTACTCTGCCCGGTAGTTGAATCCGTGAAGAAAACAATGCGCTCGTCGCTCTCCTCGAACATCTGAAGCGACCGCGGGACCCGAGGCACGTTCACATCCATAAGCCCCTCGAGAATCTGCACGACTTGCCCCATGGACGGCCTCGCATTCTCGTCGTCCTGCACGCACCAGCATGCAATCCTGCATACCTTCGACAGCTCCGCCTCGTCCGCGCTCCGCTCCAAAACGGGGTCCAAAAGCTCCAGCAAATCCCCGCCGTTTGCAGTGACGTCCGCCGCCAAAGTCGGGAAAAACCTAACTTTCCCGCCGGAGGGGTTCTCGGAGTTCCTCCTCCCCGAGACGAGCTCGAACAGCATCATTCCGTAGCTGTAAACGTCCGCCTTCGAAGTTATCGCCACGCCCGAGATCCACTCGGGCGCTAGGTACCCTCTCGTCCCCCTCATGGTGGTCAGGACCCTGCTGAAATCCCGCCCCACGAGCTTGGCCAGGCCGAAGTCGGCAACCTTAGGGCAGAAATCCCCGTCCAGCAGTATGTTCTCGGGCTTGATGTCGCAGTGGATGATGCAGTCCCGACACTTCTCGTGGAGGTAGAACAGTCCCCGGGCTATCCCGAGGGCCACGTGGTACCTCCTCGCCCAATCGAGCGGCGTCTTCGGCTCGAAGAGGTGCGAGTCCAGCGAGCCGTTGGGCATGTAGTCGTACACCAGCAGCCGCCTGTCGCCCTCCGAGCAGAACCCTCGGAGGCGCACGAGGTTGACGTGCTGGACCGTCCCGATCGTGCTGACCTCCGTCCTGAACTGCTTCTCCCCCTGGGTGACGCTTTCAAGCTTCTTCACCGCGATGACCGACGAGTCGGGCAGAGACCCCTTGAAGACCGACCCGAACCCGCCCCCTCCTAGTTTTTCCGAGAAGTTTTTAGTGGCAATTTGGAGGTCTTTGTATCCAAATGCTACCAAAGAACCCTCCATGGTCTTAGAACTCCCCGATATCCTCCTCCTCCGCCTCCACATCAGGGCGAAGATCACCGCCACGACGAGCGCCAAAGCAACGGCAGAAGCCAGGATCGCCGCGATAGTAACGGGCTTGATAGGCTTACCTTTGGAGAACTCCGAGGAGGAGGCAGAGAGCTTTATATAAACCGTCCTGCCGTTAGCGTCTCCTTCGGACAGCTGCTGAAGATTGAACAGATCGCCGTCCCAGATTGAGCAGCCGCTGTCATCGTACACATAGGCCGAGCAAGAGCAGTTGCTCGAACAAGCAGACTCACACTCCCTCGAACTCCCGACGTTGAAGGCCCGAGAAGCTTCGGGCAAGCTCACGAACGGGCTCGTATAGAACCTATCCTTCTTCCCCCTGTTATTAGACGAAGAATTCAGGCCGTTGTCGTTCTTGCACTGTAAATCGAATTCTCTAACACATCCATTGGAGTAGTCGTTCAAGTTCCAATCGGCGTCCGACTTGTGCCTGAACCCAGGCAAGCAGTGGCAGAAGGGCAGGGAGTTCTGATTGCAGGCGCCGAAGGCGCCGCAGTAGGCGTAAACCTCGCACTGCTGTCTGGGTTGCGACCAGAAGAGGTTCCAGTTGTTGTTTTCGATCCAAGACAGCTGCTTGATCTGCCCCGAGACGTCCATGATGAATCTTGATATTCCGGTCGGGTCGTAGAGGGAGTAGGTGAAGTAGCTTTCGTTGGCGTTGTCGATGTAGCTGAAGTTGTATATGTAGTTCAGCCTCATCTCAGGCACTGAGCTGAAGATATGGTCGTTCCACACGCCGCTCCACCAGTATTGTTTGGTCCCATTCCATTTGATGATGTACTGCTTTCCGATCGGGTCGAACTCGAGGGTGAAGAGCCCCGGCGAAGGGTCGTCGGAGTTCTTCCACGAAGTCAAGAGCATCTTCCTCTGAGTTCTCTTGTCGTAGGCGATTTTGCCTCCGGGAAGCCACGTGTGAGCTGGGTTGTCGAAGCTCTGCCACAGGATGGACGGATTCGCCGCCCCCGACGGCGGCGATCCTTCTTCTGTGAGGACCAAGTTCCCGTCGTCGCGGAGAACGGCGACGGCGGCGGCGTTCGAGCGCGTGGAGTTCAAACCGGTGGACCAGATGACTTTCTGGGACTCATCTAGGAGCACGAGGTTGCCGTCGAGGATGCTGAGCGAGGCGGCGTTCTTGTCGGAAACTGGGGTTGCCCTGTTGGCCACCCAGACGATGGTCTGCGTCGACACTCTGTGGAGGCTGTACCATATGCCGATGTAGTACCTGGCCGACGAGTTGCCGGTCGCCGGGTTGAAGAATCCGAGCACGAAGCTCCCGTCCGACGAGACTAGGGTTTGGTCGCCGGTGAGGGTTTGGTTTGCGGAGATTGTGTCGGCCGCGCGTGTGATCGAAGCGCAGCTGGCCGCCATGAAACAGAGGAGTAGCGCCGTGACGGTGGGCAATCTCTCCATCGTCGTCCTCAAGCTAGAGAAACGTTTTAGATCATGCTTTTGGTCTGAAAGTGGGAGATTGTTATGAACGACTGAGAAGAGTGGAAATATCTCTTTTGCAGTTTGGGGTCGGCCAATCAGAGTCTTTGTTTGGTCAATTTTGATATAAACGTTGAAAAGATTGGAGGTTATTTTTGTCATTTCACATTGCATTTTAGAAGATTTTAACATTATTTTAATAATAAAAAAACCGCGTCCGCTAATTAATCTTTTCTGGTAATTAACCGTTCACACGCCACTCACGTTGAACAAGTCCAACGCAAATGATGAAGGAAATTTGACAGAAACAATTATTTAATCATTAAATCTCTTAATCACAATTATGTGCTATTAATTAAATATCTTAATTATTTTTATATCGCCGCTTAGAAGAAAAAGAAAGACTTGAAAAGAAAGAAAGAAAGAAAAAAATTGCTCAATGTCCCCACGGTAGCAAGAAGTCAAAGAGACCTATAAAATATCATCCCTTTCCATTACACACAAAAACTATCTATATTGTGTAATGTTGACATCATGCTAACGTGGTAATAGAAATATATATTTAACTACAATCGATTTATAATTTCCACGTTAACATGACAAATAAGACTAATCCCATGGTAATGTATCATATTTTATTCCCAACAAATATGATTAATTTGATATCAATGACGAAGACTTGTCTATATATATATATATATAAAATATTTTCGTATCTCACTTTGTACTACAATATCCACATTAATTAAAGGCAAAAGGAGGCAGCTAATACAAAATGTAATAAACAAAATGGCGTTGACTACGAATAAGCAAACAAGGTTCGTCATAAAAACAAACCTCTTCTTTTTTCATATTCATCTCAAACGGTAGTATGGAATAAACATAAACGCCATTAGAGAGGAAAGTATTACATTGCAAAGCTCACATTTTTCACAGAGAATTGAATGTAGTAGGGCAACAAGTTGGTGGGATTACATTACAAAGAATAATTCTTTTCCTAGCTTGCAAGAAGAAACTGTGTTTAGGCTTTTTAAGCCTACACTCTACACTTGTTCGTGTATATATAAACAAAAGCCTCTTGCTTCTCTGGTTTATAATAGTAAAATCTTCGCACAATCTCACATTCACATACACAAACACATTGTAATAATAAGACAAACTAGAAAGAAACCATTTATATGGTCCTTTCCTGAAGATGTGTTCAAACTGCAGATAACATGAGTGGCCCAGTTTTAAAGCCAGTTAAAAGCTGCTGCTTGTAATTTTTTGTCTATTTTGCTTCGAGTTTTTTAATTACTTGCGTGAAAATAATCCAAGATTAATCTTTGGTGAGTGAGAGATTTATCCGCCATTTTGTCTGAAACTCATGATAATCTGTTACTTTCCTCATCTGCAACTTTTGTGTTTTGTTGCTTTCTTTCAAGGTACATAGCGTCAGCTAGCAGCGAAGGTGTTTGATCTATTGGCTCAAAAAAAAAATGAAGGCCCGCCATCGGAGGATTATTTCATTGCTCTTCTTGGTTTGTCTGTCGAGAATCATTACCGGCGGAGCCTCAGCCATTAATGAGACTGTAAATTCGAGCGAAGCTCAATCGCTAGATTCTAACAGTAGTATTCCGAGGGAGATAAACGTCGGAGCTTTTTTCACATTCAACTCAGCCATCGGTAAATCTGCTGGCCCAGCCCTTTTAGCAGCCGTCGATGACGTCAATTCCGACCAGACCATCTTGAGGGACACGAAGCTCAACCTCATCGTCGCGGACACAAATTGCAGTGGATTCCTCGGAACAGTTGATGGTTGTCTGAATCTTTCTTCTTCATGTTCATTTTGAGTTTTTTTTCACTACTCAATAAGTACTAATAACAACTTTTTCCTTAACTCAATTTACAGCAATGCAGCTAATGGCGAAGGACGTAGTCGCTGCCCTGGGCCCACAATCCTCGGGAATAGCCCACGTGATCTCCCACGTCGTCAATGAGCTCCAAATCCCACTCGTATCATTCGGGGCGACCGACCCGACCCTATCCGCCCTGCAGTACCGCTACTTCCTCAGAATGACCACGAGCGACCATTTCCAAATGCACGCAGTCACCGACGTCATCGATTACTTCGGGTGGCGGGAAGTCGTCGCGGTCTTCACGGACGACGATTACGGCCGGAATGGAATTTCCGTACTAGGCGACGCGCTAGCGCAGAAGCACGCGCGGATTTCTTACAAGGCGGGTCTGACCCCGGGCGGCGCGGCGGGCGACGTCGAGGCGTTATTGGTGCAGGTGAACCTTTTGGAATCGCGGGTTTTCGTCGTCCACGTGAATCCCGACTCGGGGCTCGACGTATTTTCCCGGGCCAAAAAGATCGGAATGATGAGCAAAGGCTACGTTTGGATTGCCACGGATTGGCTAATGGCTCTTTTGGATGGGTTCGACGCCGTCGACCCTAAAACGTCCGACCTCGTACGGGGCGTCGTCGCCCTCCGGCGCCATACGCCGGATTCCGAGGCCAAATCGCGGTTTAGTTCGCGGTGGGCGGGTTTGAAGAACGTTGAGACGAAGAAGTTCAATTCATACGCTTTATATGCCTACGATTCCGTGTGGTTGCTGGCTCGAGGGATCGATTCTTTTCTTAGCGAAGGAGGGACTATCGATTTCTCCGACGACCCGAGGTTGAGGGTAGATAGGGAAAAAGATGCTCTTGATCTGTCGTCTCTTCGGATTTTCAACCAAGGGCCGAAACTACTTCGAATTCTTACCACTTCGATGAACTTCACGGGCCTAACGGGACGAGTCAGCTTCGATTCGGAGAAGAATCTATTACATCCCACGTTTGATATCCTCAACATTGGGAGTGGGAGCGAAGTAAGAAGCATAGGCTATTGGTCGAACTACTCGGGCTTGTCTGTAATACCTCCCGAGAAACTGTACTCAAAGCCGCCGAACAAATCCTCGGCGAGCCAGCACCTCCACAGCGTGATGTGGCCGGGCGAAAGTACGGAAATACCCCGCGGCTGGGTCTTTCCTAACGACGGCAAGCCTCTGAGGATCGCGGTGCCTTATAGGGTTACTTTCCCTGACGTCGTGACCAAGGATAAGGGACCGTTAGGGGCCAAAGGGTATTGCATAGACGTCTTCGAAGCTGCCGTCGAGCTTCTGCCTTATCCCGTCCCTCACCAGTACTTTTTGTACGGTGATGGGCGGAGAAATCCTTCGTTCTCAAACCTCGTGAACGATGTTGCCGCACACGTGAGTTTTCTTTTCTTTTTTTGTCTTTTCTTTTCGATGCATAAAAACTAGGGTTTCGATCGAGCCAAGGTGAACGATAATGCCCGAAAAATACTCGCTGGAAGTCGTGGTCGTCCCATAGCCGACAGTACAGTTCATATTCTTTTCATCCTGAACTTAATCGAAGTGTGGGGATACCTTCATGATCGGAAAAAAAAATATACTGTTTTTATCTGATTTTCTTACCCTAATGCTTAACAGAAATACGATGCAGCCGTCGGGGATGTGACTATTACCACGAACCGTACGAGGATCGTGGATTTCACGCAGCCCTTTATGGAATCTGGGCTCGTAGTGGTCGCTCCGTTGAAGCAGAGCAAATCGAGCCCGTGGGCTTTCCTCAAGCCCTTCACATGGCAAATGTGGGGCGTGACGGGCATTTTCTTCTTGTTCGTTGGAACCGTCGTGTGGACCCTCGAGCATCGTATGAACACCGAGTTCCGCGGCTCGCCACGTCAGCAGCTCGTCACCGTTGTTTGGTTAGTACGGACATATCTCTCATTTCTCGTCGTTCGGTTGATCGCATTTCTTACTTGTTTTTCGCCAATGTCTTCTCAGGTTTAGCTTCTCAACCATGTTTTTCTCACATAGTAAGTAAAACCCATTATATACAACCTTCTTACAATTTTGTCTTCATAAAAAAAACATTACTAGATAATTTTCGGTCGAATCCATATAGGAGAAAACACGGTGAGCGCCCTCGGCCGTTTGGTTCTGATCCTATGGCTATTCGTGGTGCTCATCATCAACTCGAGCTACACTGCTAGCTTAACCTCCATACTCACGGTGCAGCAGCTCACCTCGGGAATCCAAGGCATCGAGTCTCTGACCTCAGGCACGGACCCAATTGGGGTCCAAGACGGCTCGTTCGCTTACAAGTATCTAACCAACGACCTAAACATAGCTGAGTCAAGGCTTCGGATAATGAAGAGCCAAGACGAATACGTCACTGCCTTGGAGCTAGGCCCGAGACGGGGCGGCGTTGCGGCTATCGTCGACGAGCTGCCTTATGTTCAGCTGTTGTTGTCGAACACTCAGTGCAAGTTCGGCATGGTTGGGCGAGAGTTTACTAAGAGCGGATGGGGATTTGTAAGTGATTACTATCTAATCATCTTTCTAACATTTTTCATTCGCTCATTTTGAACAACTCCTAGGCATTTCAAAGGGAGTCTCCACTCACCGAAGATCTGTCGACGGCAATTCTTCAGCTTTCGGAAAATGGGGAGCTCCAGAGGATCCGCGACAAGTGGCTGTCGAGAGCCGAATGTTCGAGTTCAAGCCAAGCCAGCCCAGCCGACGAAAGCCAATTGTCGCTAACGAGCTTCTGGGGGCTGTTCCTCATATGTGGGATCGCTTGCTTCGTCGCCCTCGTGCTATTCTTCTGCAGAGTTTGTTTTCAGTACAGCAAGTACAGCCCAGAGGAAAAGGATGAAGATCAAGAAAATGGAGAGGCAGAAGCTAACGAAGCACCTCAGGAACGGCCCAGAAGGAGATCTTTAAGGATCGCCAGCTTCAGAGATTTGGTCGATTTTGTGGATAAGAGAGAGACGGAGATTAAAGAAATGCTCAGAAGAAAGAATTGGGCGGCTAGGAGAATACCGAGTCATAACTCCGACGGGCAGAGTAGTTGAAGATCGGTTGTTTGTAAAAATTGTAGTGATGCGACGGTGAAAATTTGAATAGGGAGAGAAAAGGGAGAAAGTTTTCTGACTACCAAGAAATAAAACTGACTTTCTATGGCACTGGGAGATTATCCCTTCATCTACTACATAAGATAATCAGCTCAAAATCGAAATACTGAGATCGCCGCAAGAAGATAAAAGGAAAATATCATCACGAAGAAGAAAGGGAACCTGCGTTTTCAAGAAAAGGCAAAAGGCTACTCGAGTTTGATCTCTTGGGGCTTCGGTGGGTTGAGTTCCAAATAGTAGAAAGGCTCTGTAGGCTCTTCCCTGCAAATCAAAACCCTTCATGGAAATTGGCATCTCACGGGCAATGAAAGTCAGAAACAGAAGGGATAAGAGGTCTTTGTCGCGCTCTATCATTGTTTTAAAGAAAAACGCCAAGCTGACATCCGATTGAACGTTTCGAAATAAGAAGAAAACAGTTTCTTTTTTCTTTTTATTTTTTTTCTGTCTGGACTGTATCGAATTTTATCCCTTAAACTATAATCTGGAAAAGAACGAGTAATAGTATATATTGCCGGGAAGATGGAAACACGTACCCTGGCTTTGAACGCATGCACCGCCAGAATAGCTTGAATGGCCCGGGAACCGTTTTAAAAGGGTTTCCTTCGAAACACGCCTATACGATAAAGCAACAGATACGCAGAATTAGAACGTAAAAGTTTTAAGAGGTTCAAAACAAACGGATATAGCGAAGCAATGGAAAAATTAACGAATATTAGCATATCTTTCCTATTGAAAGAAAGAATAAGATTCTTAATATCATATATATGACAATCGAGCTCGAGCTTGGTCGTGACTGATCGAAAGCTCACGAGTTCGTGCTCGAGCCTAGAAAATGAGCCGAGCTCGGCTTGAAATCAACTCTCTATGCCCAGTTAGCACACTAAACGATTGACCAAAATTCCCAAAATAAATTGCAAAAACAATATAGAACAGCATCTGAGTACAAATTTCCTCCACCACATCCATCAATATCGAAAAAGGTACACAGATCAATGGACGAAGCTAACGATGGTAATTGGAACGAAGAATCTCAACAAAAAAAAAAAAAGTATTTACTTGGATGACATCTTCAGCTCGATCATTGCATCTGTGGGCTTTGGGTTCTTTGTGTGGGCCCGGCGAGACACCCCATGGACTCTCTCTTCTTGGCACAGCTCTTTCGCTCATACCTGACCTTCGAAGGTCTGAGAGTCAAAATCGGTGGTGAATGGTGATGGCCTACAAGTAGTGATTAGATTACTGTTACTTTGTGCTAAATGGGACAACGAAATAGCTTAAACTTTAAGGGTCTTTAAGCAAATACAAGTAATACATCAGGGTAATTACGTAATAAATTAAGGACCAGTATGTAAATATGCAGACCTGACCTGCTTGTCTCCTTTAAATGAATTTTCGATGAGCAATTAGAATTTTTCTTTTCTAATTTAAATATTGTTGATATAGTTAACAAATCCCAAGATGAATGATGCATTTTGATTGCCCATAACGGATCTTTATGGAGTAGGCATTTTATTTTATTTTATTTTTATATTCAATTCCCATTTCTTGAGTATTGATATTCTCTATTCTGATGAACGGAGAAATGAAAAAAAGTTTTTATCATAAACCAAATTCATGAGAATCAGTGTGAAGTAACGCTACTTTATATTATAATACGAAAGTTTCAAAAATCGCTAACAACAGAGAAAATAATAATAAAAATAAAATAAAATGACATGAGATCTTGACAGAAAATTGATTGGTAAGATTTTCTGAACAATTATTCAACGAGTGGGTCAAACCTAATATCTTCTGCTAAACTCTGAGCCACAAATGGCTATGGCACAACTGTGTGCTGATTTTTTTCATATACATATTATGGGCTTAAATTCAATTTAATTAATTTTTTTTTTATTAACTGTTATAAATTTGAGATATTTTTAGTGGAGAAGAATAATGCTGCAAGAAAACGACGCTGGCTTGAATTTAGAACCGTCGGTTTACATTGCTATTCCCGACATGCTGTAGACTTATCATTTCAACCAAGAAGAAAGATCATATTTTTAAGTTTTAAATAATAAAAAATAAAAGTAAATAAAGAGAAACTGCCAAAGTTTCCAACTTAAATTTGCAGGTTCGTATTTGGAAAATGCCTCAATTGATTAAATGGGGACCTCACAACTTGCTGTAGGGTTTATATGATTGACTGATCGAAAATTTATAATGTTTGGGTGATTTATTTAAATATATTTATTTAGATATATAATCATAAAAGTGTAAATATATCAAATGAGTTTTAATTCGAATTAAATGCATTAAACACGAGGGGTTTCAATTATTGTCGATTTTGTGTCACACCAAACTCGCGATAGTTGGACGATGATGACATGAACGAGGGCAGCGAACTGATATACATTCCAACGGTTCTCATTTTTTTTGTAATTTTATATTGATTTTTTTTTTGGTGAATATAATATGAAAAAAATATATTTTAAAGCGAAAAAAACAAACTTTGATACAAGATGTTGACATAAATACGTAGTATCATACCAAACTAGATTATGTGCAAAGTGAAAAATAATTATAGGCTTCATTGACTGACGGAGCAAAAAATAAAATAAAATAATATAATAAAAAGATTAAAGTAGATATTTTTTAGGACAATAATATTGAGAGTTTGATATTTGAGCCACCAAAGCCATGTTTGGGTTGGGGTCAAATGAACAAAAGCAAAATAACCTCGGAACCAAACAAAACAGCACGAGCTCTTATCAATTTTCTTACACAATATATAACTTTAGGACTATCTATCTATCAAGCGTATGTAAATAAATATCTTGTATAATGGTGACCATCAATCCAGCATTATAGTAAAAGAAAAAAAATTGTTTTTTTTGGCAAATTAGATCAATCTTTAATTAAGTTGTTTTTTAGGGTTTTAGGGTTTGAGTTTTGAGTTTGATTGAGTTCTAGCTAGGCGCACTACATAATTAAACCCTATTTTGATTTGCCCTTTGCAACCTCTTGATGGGCAAAGATTTTAAAAAGAAGTTACAATTTAAACACAACACTACAACAAACAAAGACAGCCCTTCTCCAGCTTGAGAAGTCGGTAATAACAAACAAGCAATGCCGTGTTTAGTCACACCACTCACTCATCTCTATATATACTGTAAATAACCCTTCACTTCTTTCTTCACATTTACACACAAACACCTCCAAGCTAATCAGCAGCAGCAGCCAAAGTCCTCAAATTCTTCGCTGCTTCTGCTTGATTAGGCTTCAATGGCTGCCTTCACAGCAAATCAGTATTCCTACACAAACACAACCGCAATAAAAGAAAACAAAAAAAAGATACCAACCCTTTTACAGCTACCACCAAGCTCATGCTTCAAAACCCCATTCATCTCCAGGAAAAACAACCCTTCAAACCCACACCTCCTCATCCACCACAAGCCACTGTACATCTCTGCAGCGACCGGCTCGTTCGGCTCGATTGATCCGGAGCCTGAGGCTCGATCGTCGGTTCGATGCTACGCCTACGAAGCGGGCAGGTCTCAGTCCCTCCCCATAAGCATCGAGTTCGATAGGGAATCTTCTCAGAAGCTCAAGATAGGGGTCTACTTCGCCGCCTGGTGGGCTCTGAACGTTGTGTTCAACATATACAACAAGAAGGTCTTGAACGCCTTTCCCTTCCCGTGGCTCACCTCCACGCTCTCATTGGCCGCCGGCTCGTTGATCATGCTCGCCTCGTGGGCCACGAGGGTGGCTGAGGCTCCTCGAACCGACGCACAGTTCTGGAAAAATTTGCTCCCCGTATGTTAATTATTTAGTTGCTTTTATTTTTAGCTAGCCATGTTCTTTTGATTGGTTAGTTAATTAACCACCGTGGGCTTTATTTCTTAGGTTGCGGTGGCTCACACGATCGGCCACGTGGCTGCGACGGTGAGCATGTCTAAGGTTGCAGTGTCGTTCACCCACATCATAAAGAGCGGCGAGCCGGCCTTCAGCGTATTGGTCTCGAGATTTCTGCTCGGAGAGAGTTTCCCCGCGCCTGTTTATCTCTCGCTTTTGCCCATCATCGGCGGCTGCGCGCTTTCTGCTGCTACTGAGCTTAACTTCAATCTCACAGGTCCGTTTAATTATTACAATGAGTTCTTGGGCATGCATCATTCAGAAGCCGTCAAACCTTAATATCTGACTATGTTCTATATTCATCGTCTTCTTGCAGGTTTTATGGGTGCTATGCTGTCCAACCTAGCATTTGTTTTCAGGAATATCTTCTCCAAGAGAGGAATGAACAACAGTGCCGCCGGAAGGTCATCGTCGTCGAGCGTTGGCGGGATGAACTACTACGGCTGCCTCTCAATGCTGTCGCTCTTGATCCTCACGCCATTCGCCGTAGCCGTGGAGGGTCCTCAGCTGTGGGCTGTGGGGTGGCATAAAGCAATCTCTCAAATCGGGCCTAATTTCATATGGTAATTTATGATTATTTTTTTATTAAAATGTTTTCTTGAAAATCATCATACATTAGATATTAAATATTTTCGACGCAGGTGGGTTGTGGCTCAAAGCGTATTCTACCATTTCTACAACCAAGTGTCGTACATGTCTCTCAATGAGATATCTCCATTGACGTTTAGCATTGGAAATACTATGAAGAGAATATCTGTAATAATTGCGTCCATCATCATCTTCCAAGTGCCCATCCAGCCCATCAATGCCCTCGGCGCTGCAATAGCAATCTCGGGGACATTCATTTATTCTCAGGTAACTAATTAATTCATCCATGTTTATATATTAATATAATTTCACATAATAAATATATTTTTAATCTTTTGACATGTTGCCTTAGGACAAAGTATATGATCTTCATATCACCTCGTGAGCATTTCCGCACAACTTGTCACATGTTTTTATTTCACTGCCATATCGTTTTAGGGTCCCATAGTGCTGCAGTGCCCATGTTCTTGTTATTACCTCTTTGTTCCTTTTGTGTTTCATTAATTACTTACATATATAATATATATATATATATTGCAGGTTAAACAGTAGATTGAAAATATAGAATATGCCATGGGGAGATGCTTTTGTATGGACGGAGAAGAGAGAGAGAGATCAAAGCACACGGACAAGATTGGAACTAATTATTAACGTTAATTTCGACTAAGTAAATTTGTTAGTGGGGATTGGAAATTGTTTACATTAAGTGTGGGGGAATTTTCGAGATGACTTGTCATTTTCTTGATTGTGGTTGGAAGAGCTCAAGGAGGCAATGTGTTGGAAGCTGTCTTGGATAATTTTGAGGTTTAATAAACGTTTATGTGATAATTATGTGAGTTATTATGTCTCTACGATTTGATGATTATCAACGTGCTAATCAAGTATATTTATAACAATGTACGAGGTTTAAATGAACCCTAGATCAATATTTTTTCGTTTTTTTTGACAGAAGTTATTTAAGGTCCTTAATAATTACGAGGCATATCTATTCTTTAGGTGAAATTTGAAGTATTATTCATAAGTCATATATTCCTTCACCTAAGATTCATACCGCTGCTATAATATATAGACGAATTAATTTTTTTCGATCGGGAATCTACACTTAAATATCTATTTGTATAAAAAAGTTGCAATTCAGTACCTTGTCAGGAAAAAAATATATTTAAGTACTCAACCGGTTTTGTGTATCATTTTACCATACTTGACGTACTTTTTTATATGTATATTACGTACCACATCACGCGTTTATGTGGTACCTATATACGTTTCTTTATGTTACCTAAATTTATTATGTGATGTAACTTTTCTTACGGTATTATGTACCACAATATGTTTCTACATCGTACCTAAATATACTTATATGATGTACATGTGGCGCAAGCGGGTACTTATGTGTAAAAACTTTATTCTACTAGGTACTTACATGTAAAAAAATTCTGACAATGAATTGAATTGACAATTTTTATACAAAGGGGTATTTAAGTAAAGATTCTCGTCTAACTTTTGAACATAACTTTTTCAAATGCAATAAACAATATGTATATATGTCCATTGCAATAATATTTTATTTTAATAGTATTATTACATATTTTTTGGAGCATGTATTGGGAAAATGATAAATGGGGACAAAGTTGAGAAAACGGATAAAAAAAAATAAAATAAAATAAAAATAATGTTTAAATTGATTTTGTGAGGTTAGGGAAATCGCTATTTCAATAGTCAACACATTTGGACGACAAATTATTCGGATTTGAAGACAAAAGTTATAGCGCGCGAGCATCATTGCATCGAAAACCCGCGGGGTTAGGGCTTTTGGCAAAGACGAAGGAGATGGTAGACAGGAAGCTAATGTACAAGACGAAGATATGTATGTCGTACCAAAGGGGTCGATGTACTCGTCCGAGCTGCAACTTTGCACACGGACAAGCTGAACTTCGTCGCTCATTCGATGGTACGTTTTACCTCTGTTGACTGGAATTGGCTAATTCGTCAATATGTGAGTTTGTGTATGTGTGTGCGTTTACTATTTGCATTACGGAGGAATCCGATTTTCTCGTTGCTTCTTAAAATCCTGAAATAGTATTGGGACAAAGTTGTTAGCTTGTTTGCTTTTGTTTTTGAATTGAGATTTATTATTACAGTGATTGGAAATTTTCTCTCTTCTATTTTTAATTGATTGGGAAAAGAAAATGCTTCCATTTTTAATTTGATGTAATTTCTTTGAAAAATGTTCCTATCTTCTCAAGTTTTCCCAGTATTTGCTATGTGACCATATACTTGTATGAAGAGGTTTCTTCCAGAAATATGGATTTTCTAGAAGAATGTAAATAAGCATGTTATTCTCAGCTTCGGTTTCATAAATGTTTGCCACGTCTTGATTCGACTGCTTTCGTCAAATATATTTACTTTGTAGGATTTAAACTGACGCTGATATCATTCAAACCACTTCATAGTCGTTCAGGATTGTCCACTTTTTTATTGAGGTGTTCAACTTTTTCTTAAAAATGATGACTCAGTTGTCAAGATACTTTACATCGATGGCACAAAATTGCGAAGGGAGAATATCGTTTTGTAAGGGATTAAGGGTTTGCAAACATATATTCCTAAACTTGAAGGCCGTCCGTCATCAGATATGTATTCTTTGTGCTGAGAGTCAATGCAAGTATTCTAACCATGGAAGCCTCGTTTGGCATGGGTTCAGTCTCATCTTAACTTTATAGCTTCCTCATGTGTCAAACTGCTAATCACACGCGACATGGTCAAGTACAGTGTCTTGATCGGATAATGTCCCATCTTTTAAAGATTACGGAATTTTTACTTGTCGCTACAAGCTTCAATTATATATGGATTCTGCCAGCATCTTAATTGGTTCAGACTTCAGCGTCTCTAATCAGATTGGATTGTTATGGTTGATTTGTCGTTATGCTGCTTTTGGTGTTGTATCATTGGCATTGTGGTTTTTTCTAATTCTCTTGAAGAGGCAGTAAGATATGATGGTTCAGAACTTAAGATTTAATGGAATTCCTGCTCTTCCTTGGAAGGGCATGTTTATCATTTGACATGGCCATCCATGATATTGCAAAGGGCCTTCTGATTGCATTATCCCACTGTTGATTCTGCACACTCCAATGTGATACCTCTCCATATTATTCCTTATTGAAGGATACGTCAAAGGAATATGTTCGCTTCCTTGGCTGGAAACTGTAAAATTATGAGTAGCAAATTTTACAGCTATCGATTTCATTCAGATTGGGGAAGCAATTAGCAATATTTCGTTAATTTTAAATACGCGAGACAGATGATGACCATCTTTTGAATTGGTGTGGTTCTTGAAGAATTTTCTCTATCTATTACATTATCTATCTTTATCGGAGGACTTGAAGAATTTTCTCTATCTATTACATTATCTATCTTTATCGGAGGACATGTTTATTCTATGGCTCATGGAATCTGCAAGAGCACTCAATAGTGTTTATATTTATGTCTCATTTTTTCACCAATCAATGGTAAGGCTGGATTCAGACAACTACTCTCTTATGGGCTTCCTGGTGTCTGTTCTATGGTTAATGTCTTTCCACACAACACGGCGGTATTAAATTCTATTGACTGCAGGAAGGCAGGACCGAGGAGGTAAAGATTTAAGAGAAAAGCTTGATAGAATGCGCTCTCCATCAGGAAAAAGAGATGATCGTGTGAACCGTCTAAGTCGTGGTATATATATTTCTTTTAGATTCAAACTTTCCATATCCGATTCCTTAACATCGAATGATATTCGATGATACATAATTCAGTATGTATAATGTGGTGTTCGTTTGACTGTAATTTGCAGGAGATAGTCCTCCTTATACTAGCAAAAGGATGTAAGTTATCAAATGTCCTTGCTTTTCTATTTTTTGAGTTGATACCAGATATTTTAAGTATAGTATTAGCCTTGTAAGGATCGAATCAACCCCGAACCGCCCCAAGCCTTGTGGGGTTTCACTCTAAAAGCCAATTGGCAATTAGAGGGAGTAGCCCACAAGCTTATATACTATTGATCCACCTTCGAATTATCCGATGTGGGATTGTGTTGATACCCCAACAAGCCTTTTGTTTGCTTAATTGTATTTCATTATTTTCAATCTTTCAGCTGTTTTTGCTTTCCTTTTTTTTTTCTTTTTCTTATGATTGGAGTTAGTCGACTCCTTTACCTATACATGTGCTTAAAGCATGATGTTGAATTTCTGATAACATTGATCTGTCCTAGTGTCTGATAACTTTTTATTCTCTTAGTTGTATTCTACGCATCTGGTTAAGTCATGTAATCTTACATTGACAGAAAACTCTGGGATAATAAACGGTTCGATAGCCATATCAACTATTCTGGCCCTTGGAGAATGCCAGATGGGATTAATGAAGATCAGATGAAAGATAGAAGAAAGACATCGTCTGATAACAAAATTCGTATGAATGATCAGGTTTGGTGGATAATAAATTATGTGTTTTTACGGAGGTGGCTGAGTGTTTTGTTTAGCCATCAATTAGGTTTTATTTTTCCAATATGTACAGTTGAGAGACATTCAAACTGAAATCAAGTTGCTGGAAAGGGACAAAAGGGAGCTGGAGGTGAGTTAACTTGTTGGTTCAGTCGTTGAAAGCTAATTTATCCTTTATGTTCTCTTTTATGAGAGTGAAACATGGTTGCAATAACCACCATATGTGTTCGGTGGCACCAGGCCAGACCCATGTGAATAACACCAAGTCAGTGTCATGTTGTTATGATATCAGTTTTTCCAACTGTGGAATTGAAAAATGAGATATCAGTTTTCTTTTTGTTAACATGAATTACTAGCTGCTGTGACTTTTGGTGTTGTTAGACATGCTTAGCTATTACTTCTATATCTTTAGGTGTTATTTTTTTTTTTTGGTTTGTCGAACAGATCTACATGGCAGATATGGTTCATGAAGAAGATGCAATAACATTGAAAGTTCAAGAGCTTGAAATGCAGCTTTCTAAGGAGCGTGAGGAGTGCAAAAGGTATTCTTTTGCTGGCTGGAAATTAGTTACTTGCATTTATAGTTTAGATATTATTCAAGGTGTAATTTATCATGATTAGTCAATCTTGATGTAAAATGCTATTCCTCATCTATGCAGTCGATATGGTAACATTTTCATTTTATTACCGTGTGTGGAATAGTTATTGCTAAAATGTTTATAATGATTTATGCCTTTATAAATACTATTTAATTTGGTTTCTATTACTTGTATATAACAATAACTTGGTGCTAAAGTCCCTTGATTGGCTGGTGGTCCTCACTTCATGTCCATATCTTCTTTTGATGCATTTTTTTTTGTTTCATGTGGTTCAAGGATTACTACAAATGTAAAGAAGTTTGTAGAAGCTCATAATCGTCATTTACATCTACAAGATGAATTAAAGAGGTATAGCCGTGCTCTATCTGCTCTCCTCTACTCTTGTAGTTTACTCATATTGCTTATGCGTTTCTAAAAGGGTACATGTATTTGATTATACAGATCACATGCTCAACTATTGAAATTGGGCGAGTTGTTGGATTTAGATTCTGCTGGATGCAATGAAAACAGTGATAACCTAATCACAAATGAAGCCGAAGCTGAAGCTTGTGCTGGTACTGGTGCTTTTGAACCTCCATATGAGGTTGAGTTGAATTCTCCAGGCAAGGAAAGGCCACGAGCCATGCTGGAAACTCACGACTCCTCAATTCGAGGTAGATCATATTATGGTGGTATTCCATCTCTCATTGTTGGAATCCATTCTTCTCTCGTGGTAAATTGTTTTCTTTAGTCATGCATTTACATTTACCTCGTTTCAGATAATCCAGCCAGTGGAGAAAATAATGAGATGGGAAAGATGAAATTGGATACTTCTGCCGGGAGGAGCAATCAATCGGGAAATCGTGAGCCATCTGCAGTTGGTAACGATAGTCCAATAAAAGAAAAGTCATGGGAAAGAATTAAGCTGCGTTATGATGTTGCATCTTCGAGCAGGGTAATTTCTTGCTTCCAACAAAATATCTGTTGGCCTATTTGTGCTCCAATGCACCTGGAATAAATGATTGGAATATTCCAATTCTAAAATTTTTTCTATACTTTTTCTTTTTTGGGGAATTTCGGCAACATTGAATGAGTGGTGTAATTATGTGTTGCAAGCAGTTGTATGCGACCTTACTTGGCTTTTCTTCGTATCTTTCTCATGTTCTTTTTGGAATTTTTGCAGATTAAGGTCTCTGAGATACGCCCCTCGACTGGTATAGCTGCACGTGAAATGGATAAAGAAGTTGAAATAACCGAAGTTGATGAACAAGTCCATGAAAGTGGAGCTAAAGAGGATGTTCAATTGAAGATGCAGCTTTGTGACCTACCATTTCTGCCACCACCACCACCACCTCCTATTCCTAAGAACGCCTATTCTCAG
The DNA here is from genome assembly GCA_028392965.1 of Lindernia subracemosa. Taxonomy (NCBI): domain Eukaryota; kingdom Viridiplantae; phylum Streptophyta; class Magnoliopsida; order Lamiales; family Linderniaceae; genus Vandellia; species Vandellia subracemosa. The sequence continues at coordinate 4,263,897 of JAQPCC010000006.1, forward strand.
GTCTGTTTTGTGTTGAAATTGTCTCTTTTCTATTTTTTGGCCGACTTGCAATTTACTGATTCTTATGTTGTTTGAAATAGTGAACACTTTTTAGTTTTTACAGTGTTGTAGTGCCTCTAATAACACAAGGATTTCGGGATTATTGTCTCTGATGCTGATCTGCCTTAAAAAAACTATACTTTCTTTTGAGCATAGGATATATATGTTATTACATTACATGACCTGAAATGGCCAATGTATTGACTGCAGTACAAAGGGAATGATGAACATGTTGACATTGATGGGATCGACGAGGATTTGGTGGAAGTTGACATCCTTTGATAACTTTTGCTTTATTCTTTTGTACTCTGTCTTATGGCTTTTGCAAGAAGATATGTGGATGGCAGGTTTTTACATATATTTCCTTGAAGTTTTACATCTATTTTAGATCCATTTTTTTTACATATATTTGAGATGTGTGTCATAAGTTGTTCATAGTCGGTTCATAGTCGGTTGAGTAGAAAGATATCCGTCCCAAAAAAATATATGTTACTCTTATCATATACAATACGTTCATGAGTTCTATTTATTTAATCGAAATTATATTCGGTCAACTCATAATTTACGAAAAACTTGCCTCGGTATGTTACTTTGGAATTAGTAAATTAATATTTGAATCATTCATTGGCATTTGGCAGATAATGTCTCCTAAGGAAAATAATACGAATAATTTATAAAGTCAAAATTAGTCTAATTAATTGTACCTAAATAAAAAATATATATATTAGTTGTCGGAGTAATAGACTCAACTACAAAGCATAATAGCTATTGACCAATAACAAAATTGAAGAGGTGGCCAATGCACGTTTTAACATTTCCTCTACACCAAATTATCAGAAGACTTTTCAGGGTTTATCTTATAATACAGTACACGAAATATGGTGAATTATATATATATATATATATATATATATACACCAAGTCAATATTCCATGAAATAAGTATTATTATACATCCGTCGGTGCATCATCTATATATCTCTCTAAATACATCATACATGGAGAAGACATTGTAATACAAAGGCGTGTATATACACAAAGAAGGATGTTTAAGTTTGAAATTGAAATGGCAATATTCAAAATAATAATGGTGATGGTGAACTTGGCCGTGTTGGCCACTGCAGCAAATTACACGGTGGGAGCTCCCAATGGTGGTTGGGATGAAGCCACCGATCTCCAAGGCTGGGCTTCTTCCAATACGTTCTATGCCCGCGATAGTTTGTGTAAGTATATACGCTTGGCTCGCCTATTATTACATAGCGTGCTGTTTAACGACCGCTTCGTCTAACGTTTTAAGGTTGCTGTCGAAAACTTAAATTGAATCGAATTCAGTAAATAACTCAAAGAGACAATTCCATCCAATACCAACTAGTTTTGGGATGAAATACTCATTTATTCTAATATGGTATTATAGCAGGTTTGATCTGTGTGTTACTATGTGTCTTTGACTCGCCGTCGGCCAATTTGATATATTTTTAACTAACTGTCGCCTAAATTTTGTAATTGATAAATTTGGGCCCACAGTATTTGAGTACACGACGATCCACGACGTCACGGAAGTGTCTAGCTCGGACTACGATTCATGCAATCCCAACAACCCTCTTCGGCCACCGTTCACCGGCGGCTCCACCGTGATACCCCTCACTTCCCCAGGAACCCTATACTTCATCTGTGGTACCAGCGGTCACTGCGCTGGCGGCATGAAGATGCAGATCGACGTCCTCGCCCTTTCAACGCCGCCACCTGCCGCCACGCCCCCCACCGTTCCACCACCACCTAATACTGCCACCATTCCACCACCACCACCACCACCTGCTGCCACCGTTCCGCCGCCACCACCTTCCAAGTCCCCTGAAGTTTCGGCCCCACCACCTTCCGCCACCTCCCCCACCATCCCGCCGCCCCCGCATTCCTCAGCTCCGGCCCCTGCAAATCCTCCGAAGCATTCTCAAGGGGCAAGTCCAAAGGCTTCCCAATTATCTCCACGATCTTCAAAAGCACCGGCGAGTGATAATGGGGCGCCGCCTGCATCGGGGCCCGCCGGTAAGGCTGCTCCTCCTCCGTCGTCAGCCTTCAAGAGGAGTTGGTTGTGTATGTCCAATGTGGTGGCTTGCTTAGGTTTTGTGTTTGTCATGACATTCATGTCTTGAACCGTTTGAACGTAAATCCCTTTGTCTGGATTATTTAATCATAGCACGTTTGAATACTTCTCATTATCTTTTTAATTTTTTTGTATTCTTTTTCTTATCAATAAGTGATGAATAATACAAAACATAAAACGATCCGAAAGCAGTTAACGATGGTAAGAAGAAAATATATAACTAAAACTACCTTACGTTGCCATGCACATCGTCTCTTATGATTATCAACAAAAATTAAATCTTTATAACACGAGACAACATAGAAATTCAGTTTCATTAGTGGGTAAGACATTATATATCCATTATTCTACCAATTTGATGGTTAATCAGTTTTACTTTCAAAGTAGAAATTCTGGATTATGTTGGCCCGAACTACAGTTAAAAATAAAGGACCATTTGATCTATATATATGCATTATTGCAGACAAACACGTCTGGCGCACGGACTAGACTAGGGTTGATAAGACAATTTAATTGTCGGAGATATGTCTACCAAATATTATTATATTTTCATACACTTGAAGTTGATACCACAAAAAAGTCGTAATTTTTAATAATTAGAAAACTCAATTAGTCATCATTAGGCTTAAGTAACCAACCTAATGGCTAATATCATGTCTGTACTGTACTGACTAAGAAACGCCAACTGACAACGGTACTAATATTAAATTAAAGCCATCACAAAAACGATAGGAGCTTATTATCTTCACCGTCGGAGTTTTTTTTTTAGTGCTGCCATGGCGACAAAACCTCAACTGCACGTAGCAATGTTCCCATGGCTCGCCTTCGGACACATGATTCCCTTCCTCGAACTCTCCAAGTTCCTCGCACTAAAGGGACACAAAGTCTCCTTCATCTCCACGCCAAGAAACATCCAGCGCCTCCCAAAATCACTTCTTCAGCAAACCCAACTCTCATTCGTCGAAATCCTACTCCCCGAAGTAAGTCCGGACCTCCCACAAGGGGCGGAGGCCACGACGGACGTAGCCACCGGAGAAGAGATGGCGCTTCTGAAAAAAGCCGCCGACGGCCTCCAGCCGGAGATCGCAAGCTTCCTGGGAAGTTCTAATCCAGACTGGGTCATCTGTGACTTCTTTCCCTATTGGCTCCCCGACATAACCAAACGCCTTAAGATCCGTTCAGCGCTGTTTTGTATAGTAACCGCCAAATTCCACGCATTCTGCGGGCCGGCAGATGTATTGATCAACGGCGCCATGGATTACAGAGAAACCATCGAGGATTTCATGGCGCCGCCAAAATGGGTGGAGATTGAGACCAAGGTGGCTTTTCGCAAGTTTGAAGCCAAATGGTTTATGGGTTGCAGCGTCGAGGAGAGTGCCTCGGGAGTTTCCGACTTTTACAGAGTGGGTAATAACATAAATCATGGCTCGATATGTTTTTCTGACCTTTTATTTGTACAAAGCAAAACACCATTTTTTTATTTCTTCATGCGCATTCTATCAGGGAAAGTTCTAAGCGGATGTGACGCAATTCTCTACAGAAACTGCCGTGAGTTTGAATCGGAGTGGCTAACTGTTGCCGAGAAGATCTGCCAAAAGCCAGTGATCCCAGTTGGGCTTATGCCTCCGCAAGTGCTCGACGATGATAACGTCGATAACGACAGCAAAGACGAATGGTTGGAAGTAAAGAGGTGGCTCGACGGCTACAGCGAAGGGTCCGTGGTCTACGTAGCCCTAGGAAGTGAAGTCACACTCACTCAGCATCAGCTCACCGAGTTAGCGCTAGGGCTTGAGCTATCGAACGCACCCTTCTTTTGGGTGCAGAGAAACATTACTAATACATCGTCGTTGCAGCTTCCCGATGGGTTCGAAGAGAGGGTTAAAGGGCGAGGCATAGTGTGGAAGACATGGGCTCCACAGCTTAAGATACTCAACCATGGCTCGGTCGGCGGCTTCTTGACTCACTGCGGTTGGAGTTCTGTCGTGGAGGGCTTGGCCTTCGGTCGGGTGCTCATCTGCTTGCCCTTTTGGGTGGACACGGGGCTGAACTCGAGGGTGATTTCGGAAAAGCAGCTGGGAGTGGAGATTCGGAGGGACGAGGAAGATGGATCGTTCGTTAGGGAAGATGTTGCCGAGGCTGTTAAGGTGGCAATGGTGGATGGTAAGATTAGGGAAGAAGCTAAAAGAGCCAGCCTCATCTTTGGGGACGTTGGACTGCACAATGGTTACTTGAATAGTTTGGCTCAGTTCCTTGAGACTTTTAACAAAGGTTGATGAGGAGTAAGCTAAGTTCCTCATGCTATGGAAGTAGTTCCATATGACTTGTAATAATTAAGACAATAAAACGTGTCGAATATTGTGTGTTTTCATGCATCGTTCGGGCAAATTGTATCAAACATTACGAGCTTTATGCGTACAAGAAACGGTTCATCCATGATCTGAACCGCGTCCAAGCCAGCCCGACTTCGCCGGAATCTTCGCTATCCATTCCCATGTTCTTCCTCCTCTGCCGTGCCTCAGGAGAGGTGTTCATGAAAGCATGCCCGACGCCGGGATATATGAATACTTCGTGTGGAATCCCCGAGGCCTTGAGCTTCTCTTCTAAATCTTTGGCCGTCTGAACAAGAAACTCGAAAATATAATACGCTGCCCACTATCTTAAACCGTCAGGAATCAAAATTTATCTTACGACGTTTTAACATGCTTTAATATCTGATAATCCTTGGACGTTGTCGAGTTCGCCAAAGTGAGCCTGCACTGGCGCCTTAGCGTTGACAGGGTCGGAGAGGTTTAGTGAAGGAACACCGTAGAAAGCTGACACAGCATCGATGCCAGGGACCAGCACGGAGCTTGCAATGGACAGAGCGCCGCCCATGCAATACCCAGTTACACCGACCTGCCCGGGATGTAATAAGTTTCGAAACGTATGTTAAAGTGAGGGCTACATCCAAGTGCAAGACAATTAAACGTGCCATTATGGGGTGTAAGCAAAGCACCTTAGGAGAACCATTGGCCTTAAGCCATTTGACTGAAGCTTCGATGTCTTTCACAGCTCCGATCCAATCGAGGCCGTCCATTAAGTGCTGTGCTTCGGCTGCATCCAAGCCAACCTTACCACGGTACAAACTGAACCGAAGGGTGCAAACATTGACAATAGGTAGATATAATATATCAGTTCATAAGTAAAACGAAAGGCCAAAAAAATCCATCCATCAAACTAGTAAGAAGAAGGGCTGTCCTCAAGAAAAGTAAAGATTGTATTACTCGGGAATCAATGCTTTATAGCCCGAATCGAACTGGGAGATCTTTTCGGCATGATTCTTGATCTCAAAATCGATTCCCCACCATTCTTGTAGCACGACGATTCCAGGAGCCCCGTCTTTCCCGATTACGTAGGCATCGAACGCCTATTTCCATGGAAAAAAGAAAAAAAATCCACAGTGGCAAAATGATCTGTGATTATTCAAGATCTAACCACTAGGGCTTTCAAAAGATCATTCAAGTTCATAACTTTTTGTTTGCAAAACTTTCTTCTGCTTCAGCAACTAAAGATACCGATGATTATCTTGATCAAATTTTCCCCTATAGTGAAAACAAAAACAGAGATTCATGAACTAAAAATCCACTCAATGGCTCGGTCGGTCAACTGACTCTGTGGGGATGATCACAAACAAAGAGAAGACTAAACATTCATTACCCCCAAACGATGAAGATAACCAAAGCCCAGGTAATGAAATGAAATCTCAACTAAAATACTCAGTAATTTAACTGGAAACTCATGTAATCGCGTGATAAACAAGAATTGAATGCTCACAGTGTCGTCTCTCTGAATCTGCACTTTCTTGAAAGGTGAAGAGGTCGCAGAATCAGTGGCCATCGTCTCAAGAACCGTAGAAGAATAGCTGTAAGAAATTGCTGAGCAACGAACTGAGCTGTGCGAGGACTTTGAGCTCGTTTTTGTTCTCACCCGAAGATGATTGTGACTGTTTATTAGATTCATTTATTTGTTCTAATCTAATCCATTTCTGTTGACAATCGTGAGCTCTTGATCGTGACAATGATAATAAAATGTACTACATTACTACAACTTCTACGTTGAAATATAGATGATTCATAATAACAATAGTTTTTTCCTCGAAAGGGTACAATATAGAAACTTAGGAAACGGTAACATAATAATAATGATTTTTATTTTAGATAATTATCAAAAATAAAAAAAACCTACGTCATTCTTCATATCCTATAAAAACTTTATTTTACATAAAAAAAATAAGTAAAGAAAGAAAACTAAAATTAACAGCATGGAGTAGCGTTCAACTCGGAGCCGCAATAGAAGCTTTCGCCTTTAAATATGGCTCAACCACATTAGTAGTATCATTCTTATGTGTGGCCTCTCTCTCTCTCTCTCTCTCTCTCTCTCTCTCTCTCTCTCTCTCTCTCTCTCAAGTCGTCAAGAACATTATACAGAACAAAGAACAGAAGAGCATAAATGGCCCATATCGAATCAAAGGGCAGACACCATCATCATCATCAAGTTCTTAAAAAAGGTCCATGGAGTGCATCAGAAGACGCTATACTAATGGAGTACGTAAAGAAAAACGGCGAAGGGAATTGGAATGCAGTTCAGAAGAACTGTGGGCTCATGAGGTGCGGCAAGAGCTGCAGGCTGAGGTGGTCGAACCACCTCAGGCCCAACCTCAAGAAAGGCACTTTCTCCCTCGAAGAAGAAAACCTCATCGTTCATCTTCATGCTAAGCTCGGAAACAAATGGGCTCGCATGGCTGCTCAGGTTTTTTTATTGAATTCTATTACAAGATCATGATAATAAGCTCTTCGAAACGATGACTGTCTTAAAAACTAGCTTCTCCTCTTTTTCTGTTTTTTTCCTTACGTAGCTCCCCGGGAGAACGGACAATGAAATAAAGAACTACTGGAATACGAGGCTGAAGCGGCGGCAGCGCGCTAATTTACCTATTTACCCCGACGGTTATCGCAGCAGCTCATCCTCCCACGAGTCGATATCTTCCCTTTTAGCCTCAACGGGGAGAAACCATTCGAATCCAAACCCTATAGGTTTTTTCGACAGACCTAGCATCTGTCCGTCTATGGAAACAAATGGATCAAATTCTCTTTATGACTGTCCGAATTTCGCATTATACGGCGATCATAATGATATTAGCATCTTGCACATGTCTCCGTTTCTCAGCGACGGCTCATCGAGTCTTTTGCCTATGCCTTCATTACTGTCTATAGATTTCGGAGGGGATGATGAGAGATTTTCGGAGTTTTCCATGATAGGGCTGCCTTCAATCCAATCCACTCCTGAGAGTAATAATGTGATGGACACTTCGAGCTGTAATGCGGAGGATTACGACCCAATGGAGCCTTGTCTTTCGGGGTGTAATAAAAGCGGTTTGTTGGAAGATTTAGTAGGGGACTTCCGTCTGAATCTTGTCTCTACAGAGAAGTCGGAGGAGTCTTTCACTGCAACAACGGTTGGAGAGGATGTGCATGGTGCCATAGAAGCTTTGAGCTATAGCCATGGAAACAATACCAACTCTGAGAGTAATACACTACTCTTCCATTCCATCATAACAACTATATCTTTTACTACAAATATGCATGTTTTGTTCTACAAATTATTACATGCTTATTTTAATATCGATCTCTTGCATCTTCGCTCATGAACAGGTGGAGAAATAACCGAACAGGCCTTCGATGGCCTCGAATACGATCTACTTAATCTTCTCGACAACTTTCCGTTATCCGATTGGGACAATGAAGAAAATGTAAGAGAATCTCCAAACCCGATGATCAACAGTGCAGCCACCGTAAGTGGCGTAGAAGCCTCGCAGTGCGATCACTCATCATCGTCGGCGAATCAAGAATGCTGGAACTTCGGCAACTGCTTGTGGAATAACATGCCTGGCATTTACTAAAGCTTGGATATTTGGATATGATCTTACATGTAGAAGAATTCATATTAATTTTTATGTATTTTGTATCTTTTTAGTTTGTTGCCTTCGTAGAATACATTCATGATTTTATTTTTTTTTCCTTTCGTAGCATGATAATCAATCGAGGGCATGTTTGATTTCTTTTGTGGGAGTGTTTCTTGAATTCATTTTGCCAGTCACAATTTTTCTTTCTTTCTTTCTTTCTTTTTTTTTTTTTTTTAATTATTACAATATATTTATTTATTTATTTTATAACGAACTCAAACCACAAAAATAGATAAACAAATATTTGTGTGAGATTTACTAGCCATTTAATACGAAAACTTACTTTTGACTGAATGACACTTTAATATTTGACTTACATTTAAATTATCCATTATACAAAATTCGATGGACCTACCTAAACCATAAAAAATATTACAACTTCAACTTCATAGTTGGATTGCTATGTTCGGAGCAGTCCACTTTATCCGCAATCTCGCCAAAAGACTGAAGCCCTTGCCTAAATTTAGAATTCTTACGTATGGTGCAGTTCATTATATTGATATATTATCCTAGAAAAAAAGAATAAAATAATAGTTATCTTCAAATATTTCACTGATTAGAAATAAATAACTTACTCTATACGCGGCCTACTGCATGCATGATACTGTGACGTGATGCTTGGCAGTTGTCGAAGTTAATATATTTATTTTTTATTGTTATTATTAACCTAAATTAGTAAAAACTCTAATAAGTATATATATTATTTAATATATTCACTCAAACTTAACAAAGCATAAGAAAAACAAATAAAATAAAAAGGGTGATTAATTATGCCATAGATGATTGAAGCACGATTCACGTTCTCTAAAATTCTATTATTAGCCGTTCAAGTTGGATACTTTCAGTTTATTTAGGAAAGAAAACCCTATCATATCATCCACTGCGTCGCCATTATTAATTTGCCAAAAATAGCAAATTCGTTTGGGAAAATATGATATATTCTAGCCTCCCTCCCTCCACATTAGAGATGATGATGACGACGACAATATGCAAATTGGATGATGGACGATAAATTATGATTTATCCAACTATATTATATATAATTCAAATTGCAAGAATTTATTTTTCGATAAAATGGACTAAGACCAAGAATTCAATTTGGCATGTGACAGTTGCATCACTCATTCTCGGAAACTCTTATATAACAAAGCTCAGCACATTGCCAATAAATAACGTATTATATCATATCCTTACAAACCCATTTACAAGTCATAATACAAATGGGAATGGCCTAACCCCTTATGGGTTAAATAGTTTAGCTGAATAATGAGAAATAGATTATCGGGTCGGGTCAAATTCGTGATGTTCATTTCTGTTAGGATATATTTTAATAATTCCGAATATATTATTGCCCGAGAAATGACGATAACAAATAAAATGAAGAAAAATAAGTTGGACAGTGAACACAAGAATTTACGTGGTTCGGTCGGAATGACCTACGTCCACGAGCCGGAGGGTAGAATTTCTTTATTATGTGGAGGGATTACAGACACGTACACTGGACGTGATACACAAAAGTATCTACAACAATATCAGGAGTAAGCTACAAATGATCGGAGTGGTGATCGAGGAATACAAATGTAAAACCCTCGCTGTTGTGAAGCCCTAACCTTCAATCTGAGCACTTGTATTTATAGCCAAAGTCCAGTGCAAGCAGACAAACGAGATCTCATCAATTTGCAGCATTTAATGTGTGTGGACATAAGAAAATTAAGCTAGCCATCCCCTTTGACTAACGATTTCGGCTCTGCCAAAAACCAAGAGAAAAGGAAAATGATTTCCTCCTCATTTAATGTGTCCATCCACATGCAAAGGTCATTTTCAACAATTTCATCCATAGTTGCATAATTCTTTCTTAGAGCTTCTCCAATCTATGCCAATACTGAAACGCAAACAATAAAAAATAGTCCAACAGATGCCAAAACCCAAACGCAAAATAGGTTTTGCCATAAATTTCTCACAAAAAAAACGCAAGTTTCGGTTTGCACTGTTCATACACTCAAAAGTTTTTAAGTCTTACAAAAACACCCCCTTTTAAATCAATAATTTGATTTTATAGCAAAATGTTTTAATTTATCTTTTGTATTACATTTATTTAATTCTCTTATAACGTAAATAAAGATTATTAATGTAAACTGAATAATTGAATCATTTATAAATACTTTAATAATGTTTTTATTTGTCTTTTGGTATAATTTGTGAAATTATAAAATATGAGGATATTATTGAAAAGTTGTAAAAGTTAGTGTAGAAGAGAATATTTTGAAAATATTCTTTTGAGTTTGAGAATAGATTTAATGGTTGGAGAAGAATTACTGTTTAATGTGACATTTACTGCATTTTGGATTTAAAAATGAGTTTGTCACATGGTCTTGCACAGCTTTACTATTACACTAACGTTGAAATGAGGGTTTAGTCGACCAAGTCATTCTCAACTTGCAACTGTCACCTCCCTCGCGCAATTTATTGCATTCTCCAAGTTGATAGGCGGCGTGAATCGATATTATATAATATAACAAATAGGAATTCTAAAAGTCAAGAATTCAAATAATAAAAATCAATATATTCTTTTTATATTACATACATAATTAATGAGAAATATCCCTACTTACAAGTTACAACCCACGGCCATAATATTCACGGTACGAGTTAAAAAAATATATTTATTTTTCCTATTCAAGTTTTGACCAAAAACATGATATTTTTAACTTGATTTTTTTACTCGTCTTGAACTCTAGAGCTTAGCTGCTTTAATACAAGTTGAGTCAAAGGTGTTTCCTTTGTCCTACCCAAGTTTTGACGAAGTTGAAACTTCATCTTGAATCTAGGCTTACTTCTCTAGAAACCCTAGCATAGTTTTAATGTATATGGTTTGTTCGAAATATTTATATCTCAAGTTATTAATTTATTATTTTTTTTAAAGGTATATCTCAAGTTAATTAGGGTACATAAATTAAATATAATATCCAATCGCGTTCAAACTTCGAGTCAACATATATACATAATTTCAACATAAATATATCAATTTTGATATACTTTTGCAAGACACTTATCGTTGATAGAAAGACAAAACAATATTAGTTATAATTCATAAACGAGTCTGTTGATCAAATATGCAATAGAAAACCTTCAAACATATAACTCAACACGATTTTACAATATCGAACCACAAATAATGAACAATCGTTATTAGTCTCCAATTGCAACTTACAGAACCATAAAGTATAAACCCCCTTGCTGTTAGAACCAAGCATCATAGGAACCATAAAGCTCCTCGTATTGCAATAAAGAAGCTCGAATATCACCACCAATATTCCATTTACTGTTATTAACATAGTCGTTTTTATTATTACCACCATTCTCATTCCCTGAGAATCCAACGTCATCATTAAGGCTGGATGACTCATCACAGCAGCTCGACAAAGAAGAACCTGGAGGCACAACAAGGCCAGAACATGCATAGTGCTGCTTATTCGCCAGCATATTTCGAGCCATTTTGAGCTCCTCTTTTAGACACCTAACTTGTTCTTCGAGCTGCTTCTTCTCATGGCCAGCTGATTCGAGCTTCAATTGGATGGCACTGTGGTCCATTTCGAGGCTCTGATTCCTCCACCGAGCCCTCTTGTTTTGGTACCATACGGCGATCTGCCTCGGCGGGACGCCGAGCTCACTGGCCAGCTCGAATTTCCTTTCGGGCTCGAGCTTTTTGTCGGCGCTGAAGTTGGCTTCCAAGAGCTTCGTTTGTTCTTGGTTTAGCCTCTTCTTGTGGATTTTCGGGTGGTTTTCGTTGTTTAGGAGGCTCATTTTCTGTTCTTTCAACACTATATTCTTTAATGTGAGAAAGATGGTGTGGATGTGTGTGTAATATATAGGGTTTTCTATATATTGATGAATTTGAATATTTTCTATTTTTTTTCTTCTTCTTCTTTTTCGGGGGCATTAATTACGATTTTGGAAAAATAAGAACTTGATTTAAGTTTGGGCTATGAGTTGAAAATGAAGGGTTTTAAATGATATAGGTGTGTAGGTGATGGTGGGTTGACTTCTTCGTGCCTGATCGTTGACATTCTTTGTTTTCTTTTGAGAGGAGACTTTTAACAGAAAAGAGAACTTTTCTTTTAACTGGTCTGAAACATTGTTTTTTTATTTCTTGTATATATATCATTTAAATAATTTATAAAATTATATTTCTTTCTTAAAATAATTAACCATACAATTATATATATATATAATCTTTGGAGAAAGTTGGTGCTGTCCTAATCCGAGTTATGAATTTTCTCTCTCAGTTTGTCTTAATTACTATGTTTTGGTACGTCTTAGTAAGGAGCCCGTGACATACAATATAATTATTATAATATGAAATAATACTATATTCAAAAAAATAATTCACTTAATTACGATTATAGATACATGCAATAAAGACTATCTTTCTATTGTACCAGAAAATAAGCGTGTCATAATTAATTGGTTGTTAGCACGAATGTGACAAGAGTTATCGATTTTTGGACTAGGTTCGATTAATATTTTGTTTTATTTCTCTTTCTTATGGATATATTTAAGATATTGTTTTAGCAACTTGCATAGATGTCAGTCAAATTGCAATAGGTTTGAAACTCGAAGTTAATTATTTCTTGGACTTTTGAAATCTAGTACTTTCTTAAATAAACATGTTAGAAATTATCTCAAGTCCACGAAATAAATTAAAATAAAGATCTAAAATTACCTGATTTTATTATTATTATTATTATTATTATTATTATTATTATTATTATTGATCTGATAAAATAAATATATCATGTGTTCGATCCGATATCAGCCCAGTACTGTAGCCCATGGGCCAAGTCAAAAGACAGAATGAAAAAAACATTATCTCATCTACCAAATAACATAAAAATGAATATTCAAAAAAAATTACCTAACTTCGAAAAAAATATATATATTACCTAACCTTCTTTAAAAAAAAAAAACTGACTCCTGTAAATTATTCATATTCTGATAACTCTTACACTTATAGTCATTTGAAAAAAAGTATAGAAGGAGCTAAAAATAACCCAACGGTTGGTTTTGTGGTCCATAACTAATTAAATTCAATAATTAAAAAAAATACTCCCTAGCTAGCATATAGTAGGCATGGACCACGATTGACAATATAGATTAAATAAATAAAAAAATAGTTCACTGCCTATCAGGTGTTATATCCAAGTTCTCACGCTAAGGCTAAATATATGAGTATTTTGGGATTTGGGAATTAAATCTTACTTATATATATTTTATATTTTATATTTCCTTCGTTGAAAAGGTTAAGGACGGCGCAAGCTGATTTCACATTGTCGTCATCTATTGTGCACATAGATAATAAAAGGATTAATTTGATTTCGGGTCCTATTATTGTTTTAAAATTGTGTTCAGACCCTATAAGAAAAAAAATTAGATTTAACGACCTAATTTATGTTAAACTTAGACATAAGTACTTAAACTTAAAAAAAGTGTTATAAAGTGTTATATGAAGAGGTATCATGCGTCTTTCTTGTGTTATAAACTTGCCATATATTGTTATTGCAGAACAATGAAGTGTTACTATAAAAATTGGGTCATTAAAACTAATTTGTTTTCTGACAAAGCCTGAAAACTAAATTAAATTTCTGACAGGGCCTGAAACGAAAAATTGCCCATAATAAAAAGCATAATATAATAATTATTGTAGCTTTAAACATTTTTTGTATCTTTCTCCTTACACTTATTCGCATGATATATATAATATATATAATTTATAAATAATTATTACACAGCCAGCCATTAGAGAACTCGTGACTTAACGACTCAAAAGTCAACTATATATTCGATAAGGAGTGAGTTATTCACTTTTTCTTCCCATGAGAAAAAAACCTTAATTATATTTCACTTGTTTATATACAAAGACTGTTATTCAAATAGTGATTGCATATAAAATAATGTTAATGAAATGACGGAGTTTACTAATAGTTTTCGTTTTTTTAATTAAAAATAATTGAAATTTGTTTAATAAATAAGCAACTAAAAATAGGAGCCAGATCGAAAGCGGGTTTGAACTGTTTAGGGCAACAACTGCTAAGTCCAATTTACTGATTTTTTGTGTGACATTCATTGAAGTATACATATATTGTTATACGTATAATATTTATACAGCAAAATAATAAATACATTCCACCATTAATTAAAGTATATATATTATATATATAGGTCGGGAGAAGCAGGTGATTTGATGTAAAGTGTATGCCAAATAAAAGTCTCAGAATTCGAGAAAATCTTGTGGAAAAGCGATATCGAAGGTAATTTTAATTATTATATTGCTTGGATGGGATTGGTGATGAGATGCATGCATGACATCTACATCACTTCATCTGTATCAAATATATATATGAAATTGGCTTTTTTAATTAAATAATTAGTTTTTTAATTTTTATTTATAAAATAAGTTAAAAAAAATACTTATTAATAAAATAAGTATTTTCGTATGTTAGACATACGAGTTAGATCTACCGACACCGACAAACTCTGCAACCAACAAACTCTGACGAAACCTCGGCTAACTCGTATGTTAAAGGTACGAGTTAACATAACTCGTATCTCACACATACGAGTTATATCTCTATAAATTCACACATTCGAAACGAAATATTATATCAAACACATCACCGATCACTCACATCACATACAGAAATGGTGTCCAATAATATACAAGTGTTAGTTTATTTCGGTGGTGAAATTATTCACACATCTAATTCAACCATCAAATACAGTATTGATCCTATAGGGTACCGGCGAATTCGTCGTTCTACCAATTTTTCCGAATTTCTGTCATTCTTGTTTGAAATTACGGGTGCTGATAGCAGTTCTTGTTTGTTGATTGTTTATGGCAAGAATGAATACTTTCAACACTCTCGCATATTTCATCAACTACTACAGATTTCCAACGACAGCGACTTATCATTCTTCATACACCCTGATTCCGAATTCAACCATCTTGAGGTTTTTGTTGAAAAAAATGAATACGGCAATTTTGATCTCAATGAAGATTCACATCCAAATTTTGAAGACAGAAGTGGGTTTCAGCAATTTGAATTTGGTTCATCGAGTCATGCATGTCCAGAGATGCCTGATATAGTCACAGTTACAAGAGGGTTCGAAAATGTGTCAATTGATGTTCCTATATTAGACGTGCCGGAAGCCGAGCAGGAAGATGAGCCAGAAAGCGAGCAAGAAGTCGAGCCAGAAGTCGATGTCAGTGATTCTGAAGCAGACGATGAAAATCTCTTGTCCGAGTTTCCAGATCCCAACGATCCTGAAGCTGTCAACGACGATGAGAATCCACCTAATGCCACTGCACCAGTAGATGATCCTCGAGCAATGTACCAGTCTGTTCCCTTTAATCATACATATCAAATGCCACCTCCCGATGTTGATGGCTACGGTGGATGCGGGGACTTTTATGATCAAGAAACTCCCTCATTTTGTCGAGGTATGATTTTTCAAAGTAAAGAACATTTACAACATGCTGTAGACGATTATTCGATCAGGGTAGTTAGACGCGAGTATCATGTTAAAGAAAGCAGCAACACCGTTTGGAGTGTAGAATGCAATCACAGCAGTGAATGCCCTTGGAGACTTAGAGCTAGTTTGAAGCGTAAAGAAGATTATTGGAAAGTGACAAAATATGGAGAGCCACACGCATGCTACATGACTGAGTTGTCCAGAACTCATCGTAATATTTCTCGGAACGTGATTGCCGACAAGCTTGTTGGCATTGTAAAGACAGACCCTCACTTCCTACCCAAAAATGTACAGCAGCTCATAAAAGATAAATTTGGCTACGATATCTCGTACATACAAGCTTGGCATGGACTCAAAAGAGCTATGGAAAATGTTTATGGCACGTGGGAAGATTCCGTAAAGAAGCTTCCAATTTTTATGAAAGCTTTACAACATTACAATCCAGGAACAATCGTCAAGTGGCTGCACATTCGCACTAGCACGCCTGGAGAATATAAGCTTGGGTACGTTTTTTGGGCATTTAAACCAAGTGTTGATGGTTTTCGACATTGCCGTAAAATTGTTTATGTTGATGGTACGCATTTATACTCAAAATATCAACACAAAATATTGATTGCTACATCACTCGACGCCAATCAGAACGTCTTCCCCCTAGCCTTCTCCATTGTCACCGAAGAAAGTGAACATTCTTGGAAATGGTTTCTTAACAACCTAAATACACATGTTCTGCAGAACCAGTCTGTTTGCCTTATTTCCGATCGTCATCCAGGTTTGTCTTTCACTAAGTTACTCAGACGTGCCTTATATGTATATTTAGTTGTATAAGTTTTATTTATAATATGTAAATATCGTCTTGTAGGTCTTATGGCTGCAGTAAGAGTGACGACTGCTTTTAGGCCCCCAAATGGAGTACATCGTTTCTGTCTGCGGCATATAAAATCCAACTTTTACAAGAAGTTCAAAAGCCAACAGCTGAAAGATTTATGTCACAGAGCTGGAACTGCGCATACGTTGAACAAATTCGACCGCATTATGAATCAGATTCAATTGATTGATAAAAAAGCCTGGCAATGGTTGATAAATGTAGACGTGGAGCTGTGGACTTTTGTTCACGATGGTGGCACTCGATGTGGTGTTATGACGACCAACATTTCTGAGGGTCTTAACGGTGTATTAAAGGGGGCACGATTGCTCCCGCCGCGAGCTATCGTCGATTTCACTTTTCATAGGTGCGTACAGTATTGGCGTGATCGGTATCAGGAAGCTGCGGTAGCAATGGACAATACTGAAACAGATTGGTCACGCTATGCAACAAGAATGTTTCAAAATTGGACGAGGCAATCTTGGGATCATGCTGTCTATCGATTTGATGTCCGACAACATACGGCCGAAGTTGTAACAGCTGGCGTTCATACACAAACACATGTAGTGAATATTAGCGCTGGAACATGTTCGTGTGGAAATTGGAGCATGTACAAGATCCCCTGCTCTCACGCACAAGCGGCATGTCGTCATTGGCAAATCCAGTCCGGTCAATATGTCGCGCCATATTACAACAAAGTCTCGTACTCAGCCACATATCATGGTGTTTTCGAGCCACTACACGACGAATGTTATTGGGCTGATGCAGATTTTAATCTTACTCATAACGAGGCACGTCGAGCAATAACAGGACCAGGAAGATATCGGAGAACTCGTATTCACAATGAGATGGATAGGGGTGAAACTCGTGCTAGGCAGCGTGGAAGACATTGATATGTTTACCCTCATTCTGTATTGTTTGAGTCCCGTTGTTTTATTTTATTTTATATAATTAATTAAAACGAGATTCATAATAAGAATAAGTCAATACAAATTACAAGTGACGTCTAATCTACTGTCCACGATGAAAAAAATGAGAACCAGTCCCACAACGCCTAGGCCTACGCACTCTATTTCCTCGTCGGACATCAGCCTGATCTTCATCATCAAGACTTCTCGAGCGCCGCGTATGTGGTGAAGGTGTCATAAACACCTGAAATATAATCCAAAATAATAAAAATAATAATAATAATAAAACAAATAATAATAATATAATAACAACAACAATGAAATAATAATAAAAGAACAATATTATTATTTACCGTGTTTAGATCTATATCATCGAAGAACGATGAGTGTGGATCATCGTGCACCTGAGATGTCCCGACCTCGTATGGCTGAGACGACCCCGGCTCATATCGATCAGATGGCCCGACCTCGTACGGCCCCGACTCATATCGGTGCGAGTGTCCAACATCTGGATCACGGTCTCGTCTTGGCTGCTGACGTCTGCCAATAAACACGTTCTCCATCTGATACGCCAGACGTCGTGCTTCTTCAACGTTATCGTCTCTAAAATAATCTGCTTGACGAGATATGTGATGTTCCTATAATTAACAATGCAAGTTAGAACATGATAAATAGAAAACAAATATGAGTTAATATATAAACAAAACTCACAATCGTCGATAAGAATACGACATCACCCATCTGAAAGCCCCGGGGCATCTGCCTAGCGTTCGGAGAGATGTAGCGTCGTGTAATGCGATAGTACCAGTCGTAGTAACCATCATGGACCGATACCTGTGGAGTAGCAGTCGGACCACTGACAACGGTCTGATCTCGTTCCGCCCATCTCTGTATCCACTCCGCATGAACTGTCGTCCAGTCCATCCCTGTGCGCACACGACGTTCGAACGAATGGAGATTCCGTTCGCGAAAGCTAGGCTGAGCGGGGATGCCTTGGATAATCCCAAACTGACGCAGAACACGCTCTGGATAATGTAGCTCGACGATATTGAAGAAGATCAAAGGGCACATCGAACGACTAGCTAATGGCAGGCACTCGGGAGGTAACGACTCAATCTCCGGTAAAGAAATGTCGTACGGCGCCCACACAAATTGCGACATCGGCATCATATCGAGCACCTCGCGCATAGTGCGTATATTCGAACGCGTCGAACTGGTATGATCCAATCGAGCGTTCCACCTACGAAACAATAAACATTTAATAATATTCGACTAAATAAATAATTTACTACATATAATAATAATAAGTATATATAATAAATTAATTATAATACCTTGCAGCATTTGGTGGCATCGGCAGCTCAAACCCATTAATTACTTGGGGCGACATATGGATGCGCTCCACTACACGAACGGGCTGTAAAGGCAGGATTCTCATCCACGCCCACACCTACAAAAAAATATTACATTAAATCTATGATTACGAAAATATAAAATTCAAATTTATTTGAATTTTATAAATTATTACCTGCCACAGCCGTAGAGGTCCGCCTATATTAAGCTTTTTCGGCTGACATGCCGAACAAAGCTCTCTATACAAAAAGGCGAGTACTGCACTGCCCCAACTATAAGTGTGCACCTCGTTGATGTCCTCCAATAACTGGAGGAATGTGAGCGAGACGGTGCAGGCGCTACAATCGGGAAACATAACTGCACCAAATAACAGCATCGCATATCCACGTGCAGCTTGCTCGACTTCTACTTCCTCACTGTCATCTGTGACTGGATTGGCTATATATCAATCCGCTAGAGCTCTCATCGCTAACGCCGTCCCCTTAAGTTTGTCTTGTGGTGGTCGATATCCAAGCAACCGCTCACACTCATCCTGCCACTGCGACGTCGTCCTCGACTTGATCACACCCGAAACGGATTCACCATCTATCGGCAACCTCCATAGTATACCGACGTCCGCTAGCGTAACAGTCGCCTCCCCAACAAAAAAGTGAAACGTATGCGTCTCTTTCCTCCATCGCTCTACTAACGCAGTAATCAAGTGGGGGTCTACTTTATGCGACATGCAGCTATATACGCCGTACAATCCCATGTCATCCAACTTCTTCAGCAAACGACCGTGTAGAATTATAGGCTGCTCTTTCGTACCCCATACAACATTTTCTAACGATCTAATCTTGATCGTTTTATCGATCACGTCCGCATCCAGCATGACATCACGAGATCGATGATTCGACTGCATCGTCAACACCGAATCATCGATAGGGCCGTACAAAGTCGTGTCTTCCATCCTACGAAGAACAACACAATACAACGCAAACGAACGACAAAAACATCAACAAAAACACCAATAAATCCAATGAATACGAACGACAAAAACACGCGTTAATCCCAACACAAATATTCTTAATTCTACGAATAATTTCGACACAAATTATCCTCAACAATACATTCATCAATTCTTCGAAATCAATAAATAATCCCAACAATTTCATACGAAATCAACAAAATAATCCTAATACAATCACAAAAAAACTAACCCGTACCTATTAGCTACGAGTTACTCTCGTCTTGCACCGTCGCCGTTCGCCTTGCACCGTCGCCGTCGCCGTTCGCCTTGCACCATCGCCGTCGCCGTCTTCGTCTGCGTCGTTCGTCGTCTGTTCGTCGCGGTTTGGTATAATAGATCTAACTCGTATCTTAGAGATACGAGTTATAACTCGTATTTCCAACATACGAGTTATAACTCGTATGTCTAACATACGAAAATACTTATTTTATTAATAAGTATTTTTTTTAACTTATTTTATAAATAAAAATTAAAAAACTAATTATTTAATTAAAAAAGCCTATGAAATTTCACCTAAATATCAGGCTTTTTTAATTAAATAATTGATTTTTTATTTTTTATTTATAAAATAAATGAAAAATGATACTTATTAATAAAATAAATATTTTCGTAATTAGAAAATACGAATTATAACTCGTATCTTTAAGATACGATTTACTCAACTTTATTAAAAAAGGGTTGGATCCGACATAAAAATACTTTTTATTACATATTTCACCAAATCATTAAATCATCGTTAATTTATGCGATTTATGTTATAAAAACAAATAAACACATCTAATTTGTTATTTGTTTCATGACGGTCAAATTGATATCCATATCTAATATTTTTTTATATTCATAAGAATAGTATTTTTTGACCAAATCATTAAATCATCGTTACTTTATCCGATTTATGTTATAAAAACAAATAAACACATCTAATTTATTATTTGTTTCATGACGGTCAAATTGATATCCATATTTAATATTTTTTGATATTCATAAGCTTGTATTGTATCAATATTCACTCCCTTCCAAATTTAACATAGATCTCAGGTAGACATGTTCATACGGTTCCAAATTTATAATTTTTTTTTTCAAAACCAGAATTTTTTTTATAAATTTTATAAACCGACGGTTTGAACCGCCGGTTATAACCGGGTTTACAAACCGCTGCTTTCGGTTTTCAAAAACCAAAAACCGAAAGTGAACCGATTTAAATAACAGCTCGGTTTCGATTTCGGTTTTAATTGGAACCGTTGACCCCGGTTAACCGAACCGTTGGCCATCGGTTCGGTTTCGGTTTTTAAAAGCGTATGAACATGTCTAATCTCAGGTGTCCAAGTTTAAATTTAATCATGTATTATACAGCAATGTCCACTCCATGTTCCAAATTTCACAATTTATCAAAAAATATTATTCGAAAAATATAAGATATGGATATCAATGTGACCGTAATGAAACAATGAATAAATTAAAATGATTCAGTTTCGGTTTCTGTTTTTTGAAAACCGAAACTAGCAGTTTGCAAATCCGGTTATAACCGTCGGTTTATAAAATTTATAAAAAAAAAATGTCCGATTTTGAAAAAAAAATTATAAATTTGGAACTGTATGAACATGTCTGCCTAAGATCTATGTTAAATTTGGAAGGGAGTGGATATTGATACAATACAAGCTTATGAATATCGAAAAATACTATTCTTATAAATATAAAAAAATATTAGATATGGATATCAATTTGACCGTCATGAAACAAATAATAAATTAGATGTGTTTATTTATTTTTATAACATAAATCGCATAAATTAACGATGATTTAATGATTTGGTGAAATATGTAATAAAATGTATTTTTATGTGGGGTCCAACCCTTTTTTAATAAAGTTGAGTAACTCTATCTTTAAGATACGAGTTATAATTCGTATTTTCTAATTACGAAAATATTTATTTTATTAATAAGTATTATTTTTCATTTATTTTATAAATAAAAAATAAAAAATCAATTATTTAATTAAAAAAGCCTAAATATCAGCTCCTCCAATTATTTCAATCTAGTCCGAGGCATCAATATATATAAATAGATGATATATAATATGCAATTAAATACTTTAATGAAAAACGTATATGAAAGACAGCTTATTGCTGTCTAGATAGTTTGGTATAGTTTGTGCAGCTATGCAATGACGATTAATAACTTGAATGTAGTGAAGTTAATCTATAACTAATAACTAAATGGAAAAGACTTGGTAAGCCGATGATGTCCCCATCCATGCGATGCTCATGAGGAGTCAAAACAATATCTATCTATAGAATATTAAAAATAACTGTAATATAGAAATGGGTTGAGGTTTACCAACGAAATTAGATCAAATAATTAAACAATTAAAACAAAATATTAATAAGTGGAGTGGAGGAGTGGACTGTGATCATCATCAATTATGAAGCATATTTTAAAGTTCTCTTCCCAAAGAAAAAATGCATAACGTCATCTAAGTGTTTTGAGGGGCTCTAGGAGAAAAGTACACTGTCTACTACACTATGTTTTTAAATCGATTTAAAATCAAATCGATTATTTTTATATTGATTCAACAAAAAAATATAAAAAAACCACAGCTTTTCTAGTTTACGAGCCATCGAACTATTTTGGTGTAAATTAGTGCCGATTTCAATGTAAATAGATTTTCCACTAACACTCAATAATTAATTAGAAAAAAAGGTAGTTTTCTGCTAATTTAACTTAAGAAGCAATTAAAAAATAATTGCTAAAAAAGAACATATGGGTAAATAGTGGTTTCCTCTCAAATCAATCGAATCAGGGAAGATATCTTTTGAGAAAGCCTATGTTCTTTTTAGGGATCCAATCTATGTTATAACTTCAACGTTGTCCGATCTTTAAAAAAGTCAACAGAGAAACGACTCCATGTATGACCATTCAAGATAATAATAGTCTTTGCTCTTTTTTTTGGCTTGATGTAAAGTTTATTTTATTAAAATAGGTATAAAATAAACAATAATAACGAAGAAAATTAAGATATGATTACACACATAATTAATACGAGTCTTTTGATTAGATTAAAGGAAAAAAAATAAAATAAAAGCCATACGCACAATAGCGTGAGGAAAATGACAATCTGAAACAGAAAACAAACACAGCATGTGATGACAAGGTGAATCTACAGTGAAGAAAAATAGTAATAACAATAAAAAAATATCATAATAATTAAATAAATAAGACTGAAAAGACATGGGAATTACATTGTCTCTGTCCACACGATTATTATTTAATAATCTTGTACTGTGCTGACAGATGAGATATATATATATATATATGTATCAGCTTTATCATATAGATATAGATCAATGGATTGGTGGGTAGTAAAAATTTCACCTTTACACACACAGAAACACACACACACACAGATATATAAATATATATATATCTCTCTCTAAGCTACGATCTGTTCCCTTTCATTTTCTTCACTGACAAGAATACCTGCACATCTCCTCACGCACGCACGAACAGTGAATACACAATACAATACAATATCATATCATACATCATCCCTAGTTCTCTCCTCCACTTTGATTCTCTCTCTAGCCACATGGATAGGATATGACAAGGGTTTTGCAGGAAAACGATCAGATCTTTTCTTTGATTGTTTCTAATTTTCTTTTCTTTCTGGCCGTATTATTTGTTGTTATTTTGCCTATATACCTCAAGAAATTATTATTATTTTTATTTATCTTGCGTCTGTCATCTTTATGAACTGCAACACTCGATTCATCGAATTCCCATGAACGATATAATCACTCCCTCGTAAGTCGTAAGAAACAATCCACCGTACTCATTCCTCTTTCTTTTTTCTTTTTTCCCCCGATTTTTTTTACCATATAACTTTACGCAGTGCCCAATACAATACATTAGCTGAACTTTCTGGTTTTGCTACGTTTATATAAATAACTATATCATCTGTTGGAAGGGTTTTGTTTTGTGTTCCTTTAGTTTCTTGGAAGTAAAACTCGTTTTTTTTTTTTTTGCTAGTCTTGTCCATGGATGCTTATTATCCTCAGCTTAGCTGCGAAAGAAACGAGGCATACCTGCCGCCTGGTTTCAGATTTCACCCCACCGATGAAGAACTGATAACTTTTTATCTCCTCAAGAAAGTGCTGGACTCAAACTTCACCAGCAGGGCAATCACTGAGGTTGATCTCAACAAGTGCGAGCCTTGGCATCTTCCAGGTTAGTAATTATTACTGTGTCCTCCTAATAAATTTTATGACAAGGGTTCGTTAAATGTTCTTGATTTCATGCTTAGGCAAGGCTACGATGGGAGAGAAAGAGTGGTACTTCTTCAGCCTACGCGACCGCAAGTATCCGACCGGTCTAAGGACGAACCGGGCCACAGAAGCGGGTTACTGGAAAGCCACAGGTAAAGACCGGGAAATCTACAGCTCAAAGACTTGTTCATTGGTGGGCATGAAGAAAACCCTAGTTTTCTACAGGGGTAGGGCACCGAAAGGTGAGAAAAGCAACTGGGTCATGCATGAATATCGCCTAGAGGGCAAGCTTGCTTATCATTATCTCTCAAGAAGCGCCAAGGTGTGTGATTTATATGATCTTTAGTTCAGTTTGATCTTAATCGCACATCAAATTCTTACCTTCATTGATACTCTGAATAGTATCTAGAAAGCTTGTTGCAATCCTCGGCTGCGGATGAACAATCAATAGCTGGGGACCATATTTCTTATACATGCAGGCTTCAGCAGCTTTTTATTATTTGTGTATGTTATTTGCAGAGATTTCTTCTCTTAAATCGAAAATTCAGTTATTCGTATACATTTAAATTTGTCTTATGTATGCTTAGACCGATCTGTAGCGTAGTACATTTCGTTTCAAAAGAGAAAGTTGCCTTGATATATCTGAGAATCGCAGCTGTGAAAACGAACCAACGATATCAGTGTCTCCCTCATGTGGAATTGTAATTTTATCTCTTGTCAGTTGTTTTCATTTACTGGAACCTGCGGGCTTTGAAAACAAAAGTTGATTCAGAAAATTGGCCAATTGCAAGTCTTGTTATCATCATTATACATATATATATATTATACGACTCTCTTTAATGAGATGAGTATTGTCTTCTGCATATCTTCATATATATGAGTATTTTGTTCATGAATATTTGCTTTGTTTGTTCGAAAGTACTTAGCTAGGGTCTATATTCTCCTTTCTTAATTGTGCAACGTAACGTTAATGTATCTGAGCCCTAGTTGTTATATCATTACATTCAGGGCGAGTGGGTTATCTCCCGCGTCTTCCAGAAGCCCGGCGGCGGCGGCGGCGCAATCTCAGTTGTCTCAGGTGGCTTCCCCGGCAAGAAGCGCCTGTCTACCACCGCGCCGGAAGTGAGCTCGCCATCTTCTGTTTCCCTTCCAATGCTCCTCGAGACTTCCACCGCGGAGAGCCACCACTCCTTTGACGGTGGTGCCGCCGCCGCTTATCACCACTCCAAGGAGCACGTGCCCTGTTTCTCCACCACTAATTTCAACAGCAACGGCCTGTTCGACCTCATCCCTCCGTCGGTGATGAACCCGACGACCACCCACGAGAACGTTGGGGTTTCTGCTTTCCCGAGCTTGAGGTCTCTGCAAGACAATCTCAACATGCCTTACGTATTCTCGCCATTGGCGGTGGCTGCTCAGCCTGGCTCCGGCGGTGGCCACGGTGGTTTCAGCGTCGGCGGCGGCCAGTGGCTCGAGGATCAGAGAATGGGGTCGGTGTCGACTGAGCTCGACTGCGTGTGGCGTGGCACTTCTTACTGAAATATGTTTTTCTAGGTTAATTAAGCTTTGTTGCTATGGGAATCAATGTTGTTTAGTACTTTAATTATCCTATTACTGTTTGCAAGTGTGTTTTACTGACGTCCTATTGCTAGGGTTTGAAGTATTATTAGTTATAATAGGACGTTTATGTTATGTGTTGTAATATAATTATGATGAACTAGTTTATTGCTGCTCTTTAACACTCAATAGCCCATAATTCTACGTCATTTTAATTTTTGCAATGAAAATTAAAAAAATGAGTAGTATAACGAAAAGATATGTTAAGGGATGCCTTGAGAATTAATGATTTTTTTTTTTTGTTTGACAAATATATAGAATTCGAAACATATGTCTCTACCAAATTCATTTATAAGCAACCTTATATATTATATATGTATATTATGTGTTGAAAGCCTAAGATTAATATTTTAAAAGACATATATGAATATATCTGCATGCCCAGGTAAGGAGACAAAGGGAGAAAGAAAAAATAGACAGCATTAAAATTTAAATGTAGATAACGAAATAAACCTAAACTTTCACATGGGCTTCTCCAGAAATGTTGGGGACGTTGAAACTGAGCATTCCAAAACCCTAATTTTGGAAGGGACGCATTTATTAATCTTGCCTGAATTTATAACAGTAATATCCATGCAATATGATTTGACATAATAAATTAAATATATTGTATCACCATTTTGAAAAATTAAATCAACCAAAATATAAATCAATTTTTTTTTTCTTTACGCAGAGAGAAAGTATAATATATTAGACGACAACGTGGAAAAAAAAAAGAGTAAATAGACCACGTAAGTCCTCAGAGTACTTCACTAATAACATATAAGCGCGTACGGATTTAAGCTATGGCACGCCGAGGAAGTTCCAGCAATTTTTTTGGAATTTCATAATCATTGAAGAGGCAATCAGTTTCCGTATGTTGTCCAAAAATAAAACTCACCTTTTTCAACTCTTTATGTGGTACAGATATGGGCACAAAGAGAAGAAAAGTAGTCGGGACACAAAGCTAGGTTTTGGAAATTATGTCATCATCATTGGGATTTACATTTTATTTACTCCCCCATGATGTTTACTGTTAATTTATTTATTTCGTATTTTACTTTAAAATAAAAAAGATAATAGTAGTGCCAACACTTTAAAATTATTTGCACAACTCTTTTTGTTAAATGTTTGGTTTATGGCCCAAAAGATGCAGAATAGAAGTTTATTGGGCCGTTAAAAGACCCAATAAACTCTACACCACTTTTTTTCTGCTACACGACTTAGGATGTAATAGAACACACACAAAAAAAAGACAGCAGATCACTTGGAGTTGAATCCGAAAACAACCTACGAAAAAACAGCCTAAGAATCCACAAATTCTTAAAAAAAAAAAAAAAAAAAGAACAATCCTCACAATTCAACCATTACAGCTCATGATGTCTCATCAATAGCATGACAATGTCTGCATGCAGAGAAAAAAACTGTTGAAGATCAAAAGATTGAAGATAATAATCTCAGAGGAAATTCTCATCATCGATCTCATACCATATCCGGCCCCGACAAATCAAGGCAACGATCGTATCTACCTTATGCGAACCACGCTGAAAAAGGAAAAGATTAAGCCATCAATGTTCAATGATGTAAAATAGAAAATTAGAATCAATTACCACCAAATTAGCATAACGGCTATTTACTGTTTTTATATACTAGCAAGTAGTATAAATATGGTCGATTGTAAGCCTGCAAACATAAGAAAAAACAATTCTCTATGAAGCAATATTTTATACATTTTACACTATGATTTTCTACATGGTATCAGAGCAGTAAAGCTCCAAAACCAAATTCCGCAAACAACCTAACCAATCGTTCATCCAACACTTCAAACAAATGAAGGCTAAGTGGGACGATCTCGTCTTATATCAACCCCAAACCACATACGTGAAACAACTTAACGATCACAGAGAACAAGATCGGGTTTACCAGCTTTTGGCGAGCCTGGATTCAACGTACGAGCAACTCCGAACCCAACTGCTACTTGGATCCGAACTACCAACCAACGAAGCTGTAGCAGCCACGATCGAGTCGGAGGAGTCCCAGAGGAAGGCGATGACCTCGAACCCACACCCCTCAATCGAGAGCCAAGCTATGAACGCCAAAGGAGAAAACCCTAGACCGCGGCCGGAGACAAAGAGAGCCCCAAATCGCCTTCGATGCGACAACTGCAAAAAGGAGGGCCACGAAAGAGACGGTTGTTGGTTCCTCCTCCCTCATCTCCGACCTAGGCGCGACGGCAAAGGCGGATTCCGGGACAACCGCGACAAACGCGGCCTAAGCACGCATAGTCACGAAGGATTTCACAATCGCAACAAAAGTTTGCCAAAGGGAGATGAAGACTTGGCCGTGCGCTTGTGGAGGGAAAAGAAACTTTGGGCTGGGACTAATTCTCAGCCCAACCTGCACAGAAACGGGCCTGATGAATTTTCTAGAGCCCAATGGACTGAAAGTGCTAATTGGAACGGGCTTGGTTCATCCCAGCAGATCACTAATCAATTTTCAAACTACTCGAAAAATTCAAGTAAACACTGCACAGGTATGAAACCCAAATTTTTCCCGAAACATTTCATTGGTATGATTAATACACAGTTAGATTGTTCGCATGATTATTGGGTTGTAGATTCAGGTGCATCTGATCATATGATATATAATTTAAATAATATCGAAAATCCTATTAACTCGAAAATTATGCAAAACGTAACAGTTGCCAATGGCGCTAAAATAACGATTAAAAAAATCGGAACATCAAAAATATTTGGAAAAAACCTTCCAAATACTCTTTTTTTACCAAATCTAAATCTAAATCTCTTATCAGTAGGACACATCACAAATGACCTAAATTGCAACGTGATTTTCTCACCCAAAAAAAGTAACTTTTCAGGATAGGAATACCGAAAACCTGATTGGTGAAGGATTTCTAAAAGACGGACTCTATATAGTCGAAATGAACTCTAATTCTTCGAGAGCTAACAATGTTATGCATCGAAGAATGGGGCATCCTTCTGACAAAATTCTAAAAAGAATTTTTCCATCTATTTCTATTGATTCTAGTAGTTGTGATATTTGCAAGTTTTCAAAACAAACTAGATTGCCTTTTCTTCCATCTACAAATAAAACCAAAACTTTATTTGAATTAGTACACTCAGATGTTTGGGGACCTGCCCCCGTCGATTCTTATAATAATTTTAAATATTTTGTCACATTTATTGATGACTACTCTCGAACTACCTGGCTTTACTTATTAACAAACAAATCTGAAGTTTTTTCCAAATTTCAAGAATTTTCAAACTTTATAGAAAACCAATATAACTCAAGAATTAAAATATTAAGAACTGATAATGGAACTGAATACATTAATAAGAATTTTCTTGAACTATTAAAATCCAAAGGTATCCTACACCAAACGACATGCATTCATACTCCAGAACAAAATGGAGTATCAGAACGAAAAAATCGACATTTACTCGAAATGACGAGGTGCTTGTTGTTTCAAACAAATGTACCAAAACGATATTGGTCAGATGCACTTCTAACTGCAACTTACCTGATCAATAGACTTCCAAGTCCTCAACTAGAGTACAAAAGTCCACTAGAAATCATATTAAAACGAAAACCCAACATTGACCATCTTCGGATATTCGGATGTACCTGCTTTGTTCATATAAAACGACAAGACAAACTTGACACTAACTCTATCAAAACAATTTTTTTAGGATATTCGTCTCAAAAAAAGGGGTATAAGTGTTATGATCCAAAAGAACAAAAAATGTATATTTCCAGAAACGTAATATTCATCGAAAACGAACACTATTACTCTCACCAAGAAATTAGTACCACCAATCATGAAGAACAAGACATTACACCCCTTCCAGAAATTCCAATAATATTGGATGAAGGACAAACTAAAGAAACCCACACAATAGTGGAATCTGATTTAGGGGGAGACACGATAGAACCCCAAAATTTCCAAAACCTTAGAAGATCCACAAGAAATTTAAGACCACCTGAAAGACTAAGAGATTTTGTAACAAATCAAGTCGCTTATCCTATCCAAGATTATATATCTTATAATAAGATTTCACGCCCATATTACGCATTTCTGAGCAAAATTGCTCAAGAAGTTGAACCTAATAATTTTGAAGAAGCAAAAAGGAAACCTGAATGGCGTAAAGCTATGAGGGAAGAACTAGAAGCTCTTGAAAAAAAATCAAATTTGGTGTATCACACCTCTCCCAAATAATAAAAAACCCGTTGGATGCAAATGGGTATATAAAATCAAATACAACAGCGATGGAACAATCGAACGATTCAAAGCACGCCTGGTAGCAAAGGTTTTACGCAAACTCAAGGAATAGACTATCAGGAGACCTTTGCACCCGTCGCAAAAATGAACACCGTAAGAATCCTCCTATCTGTGGCAGTTAACTCTGGATGGAGTCTGTGACGCCCGGGGTCAATGAGGGCGGGGAGTGATCGCCGGTGCCAGAGAGAGCACGGACAAGGTGCGGCTCCTGGCAGGCTTCTAGGCGAAGGGGTACATGAATGGACCGATCCCACACCCGAATGAGAGGGGATCCTGAGGCTGGCAATGTATGGGCGTGTCGGTCTAAGAATCGTATAAGAGAATTGATATTACTACTCATATCACCAAGGTCGACCTACCTTTTCGGGAGTCCATCTATAAGAACTCCAAAGTTAAGCGTGCTTGACTTGGAGCAATCTTAGGATGGGTGACCCCCTGGGAAGCAGCTCAGGGTGCGTGCGAGTGAGGACAAAGCACGCTGGAAGGTTAAGTATAAATGGTGGTACAGTGGGGCCAGACTATCAGTAGGAGTGTGGTGGGCCCAACCCCACTGGTCCCCAGTAGGACGAATGTTACCAGTAACAGCCAGTATGGGACAGGACAAAGCACGCTGGAAGGTTAAGTATAAATGGTGGTACAGTGGGGCCAGACTATCAGTAGGAGTGTGGTGGGCCCAACCCCACTGGTCCCCAGTAGGACGAATGTTACCAGTAACAGCCAGTATGGGACGGGTCGTTACAGAGTCTCTCACAGATGGACGTAAAAAATGCATTTTTACAAGGTGACCTGGATGAGGAGATATATATGACACTCCCACCAGGCTATCAACTTGAGAATCATCACGAGAAACTTGTATGCAAATTAAAAAAATCTATATATGGTTTAAAACAATCTCCAAGAGCATGGTACTCAAAATTGAGTCATGCACTTCTTAACTATGATTTTTCAAAAAACTCAGCAGACTCATCCATGTTTATCAAAACAACTAATCAAACTATTGTAGTTGTACTTGTATATGTTGATGATATCATAATAACAGGAAACAACACCGATGAGATTAATAAAGTAAAAAATTATCTTAAAAGTAAATTCGATATCAAAGATCTTGGACTACTTAGATATTTTTTGGGAATAGAAATCGCTCATTCTCCGAAAGGACTTTTTCTATCCCAGAGAAAATATGTCCTAGATCTCCTAAAGGAAACCGGCAAAACAGGAGTTAAACCTTTAAAAACTCCCATGGAAGTCAATAAGAAACTAAATTCCGAAGATGGAGAACCCTTAGAAAACATACAACAATTTCAAAGACTGGTAGGAAAACTCATTTATCTGACGGTTACAAGACATGATATTTCTTTTGTTGTTAGTTGTATCAGTCAGTTTATGCAGGCCCTTAGGACTAGCCACCTTGAAGCCATTTGAGCGTATCCTGAAGTACCTCAAGGGCAACCCAGGCCGAGGGATTTGGATGAGGAGAAAACATGACGTGGTTGGCTACTCAGATGCAGATTGGGCTGGAAGCTTCGACAGAAGATCCACCACCGGTTATTGCACATTCGTGGGAGGCAACCTAGTCACGTGGAGAAGCAAGAAACAGAGTGTTGTCGCGAGATCGAGTGCTGAAGCAGAATACAGAGCTATGGCCTCAACAACAACCGAACTCGTGTGGATAAGACACCTCTTAGAAGACTTGAAGATCAAGAATAACCGACCGATGATCATGTTTTGTGATAACCAAGCTGCACGACATATTGCGATGAATCCCGTCTTTCATGAGCGGACAAAACACATAGAGGCAGACTGCCATTTTGTCCGAGAAAAAGTGCAGAACCAAGAGGTAGAGATTCCTTTCGTCACGAATAAAGAACAACTAGCTGATATCTTTACCAAAGCGGTGGATACTCGATTATTCGAAAACATACTTACCAAGTTGGGCTTAATTGACTTATTCAAGCCCGACTTGAAGGGGAGTGTTGAAGATCAAAAGATTGAAGATAATAATCTCAGAGGAAATTCTCATCATCGATCTCATATCATATCCGGCCCCGACAAATCAAGGCATCGATCGTATCTACCTTATGCGAACCACGCTGAAAAAGGAAAAGATCAAGCCATCAATGTTCAATGATGTAAAATAGGAAATTAGAATCAATTACCACCAAATTAGCATAACGGCTATTTACTGTTTTTATATACTAGCAAGTAGTATAAATAGGGTCGATTGTAAGCCTGCAAAAATAAGAAAAAAACAATTCTCTATGAAGCAATATTTTATACATTTTACACTATGATTTTCTACAAAAACCAATCAAAACTCCATTCCAAAGCCATGATTTCTTGCCAGCACGACCTTCGTTTTCGTATAGTTTCTTCGACCCTTTTCGATCAAGGACCTCGTTGATCCTTCTCGAGCGTGGCTGTAATAAATTGCCAGCTATGAGACTCACCGTGCTGACATGGCTTGCGCAGAACAGGCTTGTATTGCACCTTCCTTTTCTTACATAAATCTGGCTCGATTGCGTGATCCTTGACAGTTTTCTCCGATCTAATGCTTGTTCGCTTGTGCTCGTTTGCTACTCCTTGTACTGTTTGTACTATTACTTCGAGTTCGAAAGTCTTTGTTCGACTAGTTGACCGAGGATAAGAGAAGTTAATATTATTATTATTATTATTACAAGTTTGAAGTGTGGGAAAAACATGTGGTAACAGTTTACCGTTGCAGAACAAGTGAGGCCCGAATTCGAATTGATTGTCTGATTCTAATGTGGATTCGATTAATACTTGGGAAAGAAAAACTTATGGTCGTCCGTTAATGAACTGTTTCTTCTTCTCCTTGGATCATCGATTTGCATGGCTTCTGTGAATGGATTCTTGCGGTAGGAAATGAGGTTTTATATGAATGTGGCTGAGATAAACTAAGGTAAAGAAAGTTGGAGCTTTAGGCAGCCAAATGGACCTTCATGCTTGGCTTTAAGATTAAGACTTTCGTGGCATAACATTATGGGACATTGAGGTTCGTCTAGTTTAGCTTAAATTAAGGGTTTTTAAGAGTTGAAAAAAGTGATTATTAATGATTCTTGGAGAGTGGGACTTGTGTTAAATAGTATTTTTTGTACACAAACAAAACTATTCTAATATATGCCTAATAGATTTTTTGCTTTTCTATTTTTTTTTCTTTGCCAAAAAGGACATTTGACAAAAAAGAAAAAAAGTGGATACTAAAAAAATAAACGAATAATACCACACTATTGTAATGATGCTTTCATACGCTGCGTGTGGACGAGAATGATTCTACGACCAAAGTTTGAAGAGACCAATAAGGGCATCTCCAATAGCACACCTCAAACGCAAACGCATTTTACAGAAATTATGCCGTAAAATAAAATATTAAAAATTAAATAATAATGTATAAAAAATTATTAATAAAAATAAAGTGTTAATGTTAAAATAATTATTTATTATGTCAATTTTTAATTATAATTATTAGTACACAATTAATTTTTAATATGTATGCTTTAATAATTTAATATAACTAAAAGGACTTATTTGCAATTTTAAAAAATTAAACGCATTTTTGCGTTCAAATGCAAATTTGCGTTCGAAACAAGAGAGAGAAGATGAAAAACGCATTTTGCGTTTGCGTTTGCAGTACTGTTGGAGCATATTTACTGAATTTTTGCGTTTTGCGTTGCATTTTGCAGACCTATTGGAGATGATCTAAAGGCTTCTGAATGGAATTGGATCAAGCATATATCATCAAAAGCAACAAATAAAAGATAAAAACCAAAACATAAACATACTATTTCTTGAAAATGAAAAAAGAGGACAGTTAGTTGATCTAGTTAGTGTATATGCTAATTATTTGGCAGTGTTGTAATGTAACGATGATTTAATAAAATTGATCTACCGTGAGATTATCGACGCAATTATTAAGCACGAGCACGGCGGCCCGACTTCCCCAAATACGGGCACGATATACTTTATTAGGCACGGTTGGCAATTGGGATGAACTCGAAGGGATCATCGTTAGCTTGGGATCTTAATTGCAAGAAGATCCGAGGTTGTTCATAATCATTCATTATAAAGCATTAAAAATTGCATCATAAAAACATTAAAGATCCGAAGAAAGATACACACCATATATTACAATCTATTCATTGGAGCGTCGATATATTTTCAATGTGTAGAAATGACTGACAGAAGAGAGCAAGCATCATCGTCTTTATTACCAGTTGTTTTTATTCCATCATTTAAAGGTTTTTTATTTATTTAATTTCGATCGAGCTTTTCCTGCGCCGCTCGTTGTGGCCAGCCAATCGCCTACGGCAGCTTCTCTTCGCTTGATCGAATTCCGACACCTCGTGAAACCTTAAAAGGGTACAGACAAAGAGAAAGAAAAACCTTAAATCTTTTACCTTCGGTCCCAAATGTAACAGTAAACTAACCTCAAGAAGCCCATGAAAAGAGATAAAAAAGATTCGTTTTTTTTTTATGTATTTATTTATTACCTGCTACACTGTTGGCAAAACCTCTGCCTTAACCCATCGACTAAAGCCACAGCAGCTTTGGCGTGAACTTCGCAGACTCGATGCCTCTGATAATACTTTCTACACCCATTTATATCTGCTTCACAGTTCTCAACCAGGCAGAAGTTAGCCACTGCTTTCATCACTATGTTCTTATTAGACCCTTCCCCAGCATCATCAACCTTCTTCTTCTTCAGCTCATTCACAAGCCTCTCCTCGCCATCACCACCCCTTTCTCCTTCTTCTTCGTCGCCATCATCTTCCACGAGCTCGTTATTTCCTCCATTATCGCTGTCCATTTTCACCAAGGGAGGATTCATCTTCTGCATGTGGGCTATTCAATTTCTTCTCGTTTAGTTGTACTTCAAGGCAGTGACGACTCAGCGAGTGGACACACACAATAAAAGAGATGAAATTAAATGAAGCAGCAGGCAGAAAATTAACCAGTACGTTATAAAAGTTGCTTTTTTTTTTTCCTCCCTTTTATTTTCATTCGTTCTTTGGCGATCATCGTCAGGACCACATGGTCCATGAAACAGTAAGAGAACCATGATGTCCTTAACTTCTTATCTCCGACATGTAGCCATCTGATAGTACACGTACATACACACACAGAGGTTTGCTTTATTTAGGGTTGGAGTAATCGCTTGTATTCAAGAACTGTTGGGGCTTTTAATCCGAGTTGTTAAATCAGTTAAATCCCACTTTTTTCCTTTTTCCATACAATGGGAAAGTTAAAGTCTTTGTGAATGAGACTGGTCAAGAGGACTAGACTTGGGTTTCAATTATTGAATTGAAATGGTGGTGGCACAAAGAACCATTTTTTTTTTCTTTTGCTTTAACATTCTAGGTGAGTTATAGGTTTCTAACATGGTCCCTCTATATGGATGGTACTAAGCAATTGCTTGGTAAGCTATTATCACACATCTTTTACATTGTTCGACTAACTTCAATATAAAGCCAATTTGAACTTATGGGCCGACGCTAATTTGGAGAGGATTAATCCTCCTAACATGTGGTGTATCGTCTACAGAGCACACAGACAATGAAAATCAATCAGTCCATGGTGATAAAATTCATGGCTTCCACATGGAAATATCACATGTTCGACCACTTGACTTATCCATCGAGGACCAAGATGTACATGTTTAATTGTAAAAAAATTTCGGAGTGAACCCGATTTGTCGATCGAACAATTTAGAATCGACCGAAATCAACGCGATAATTTAGAAAGAAAGAAAGAGAAACACCAATTTCATTTAATTTGGAGCTTAGTCCGGTAATAATTCGGTCTATGCCTTGAAATCAAAGAGTGAACTGCAAATTTGGGGCTTATATTATACAAAGGTCTCATTGTTGGTGCTCTAGATTTTTAATGCGTCGTTTTGATTCCTGAAAATCGTTCCATTTTTGTTCTTTTGACCAACCAATCGTGACTCCAAACTCGAAGTCAAATCCTTCGTTTTTATAATAAAAGAGGAAACCGACCGTAACAAATATGAAAAAAAAAAGAACGACTCTAACGTCTCTCGAAATTTTTTTATCAACATCACCATTTGAGGAGGAAATCGACCGATAAAGCTTCCCCGTTCAAGTTTCAAGACATAGACTCCTTCGATGAAATCGATTCTGGTAGACTGTCTCTCTTTTCCATTATAAAAAATGACATCCGAATTTTGTATATTATAAATATCAAATTTACGGTAAATAAAAAATAGCATAGATATATGCCTATAAAGTATGATTACATGTAAAATAGAAAACACATAAAATTCACTAAAGGAATGAGATGCTACACACGTAGTAGCTTGACTTGAAATTTTAATTTATTCCCAAAAACTTAAAAAAATAAAAATAAAACCCTAATTAACAACTCCCAATAAGGTATATCTCGAACTCATTTATTAGCTCTCGATATCAAAACCCACGTGGACGATCTTTCGTTCGTCGGCGATCATCACTATTACGGCCGCAGTCGTCATCTGCCACCGAGTCTCTTACGCTCTCGGTGGTTTTCTTAACAGTGTGATACATAGTGTCCATGGTTTTCTTGGCCATGTCTCCTAATTTCAGACCCGTCTCCACCGCTCCGACCACCCCGGACTTGGCCATCTCCGCCATGGATCCCGCCGTGTCCCTGGCGGTATCTTCCATGTTGTCGTATAAGCGGTCGTCTGTTTCTTTCTCATCTTTCTTCTGTCGGTTCAGCGGAGTCTTGGAACTTCCATGTAAACCTCGTACACGTGTTAAATATTATAGAACTTAAAACTCCATCATCTTAGAATAGTGATTAGTTAGGTATCAATATCACTTGCAATGGATTGATGTTATATTATAAGATTAAATTTAGGAATTAAAAAGGATTAATTACTTTTTTAATCCTGTAATATAGGGAAGATGACATTATAGCCACATGAAATTAAGGTGTGACACTACGAACAATAACTTTTAAAATTAAGCAATTTTGGACATTATACGTCGGAATCCTAGATTTTGTCCCAAAATTGCTTAATTTTGAAAGTTAGCCCATAAAATGTCACCCTAAATTCGCCGGAATCAGAGGATTCGAGGCATAATTTAGGATTTCGACATATAATGTCTCAAAATTGCTTAATTTTGAATGTTATTGTCCGTATAATGATATCCTCTAAATTTATTATCTCTATAATGTCGTACCTCCTAAATTACAGGACAAAAAAATATTAAACCCAATTAAAAACACGGTTGATTTTATAGGTTGTGACAATTTTGGTGAAATATAAACATAATAATGGCCAATCAGTCTAATAAATATAATTAATTAATACCTGGAATATCAGAACCTCCATATCTGCTTATTTTGTCAGGTGTAGTGCCTCCCTTGAAATCGATTACACAAGAATTTAATTTGTAAATTCAAAATCCCATAAAAAAAATAATATATAAACTAAGAAATAAAATTGCATGAGTATGAAATTAAACCTTTTCCTGATCATATATAGAACTGAAGCGTGCTACATAGCTTTTGTTATGATGGGCTTGGAGGACATGTGAACGAAGACGAACAAAGGAATTGCGAGAATTCATTATTAATCTATAATTGTTTCGGAATATTTATTATATATATGTATGTATATTTTCTGATTGTAATAATTATTCTATCATATATATATATATAGGGAATGGTGTGACTGTAAGAAAAACAAGGATCTACTTCCATCTGAGACACTATACAAATGACACGTGTCTTCAACCAACGGCATTGGGCTGTGGTTGAGAAAAAAACACCTTTTTTTTTTCCTTTTTCTTTTCTTTATTGGGGCAGTTTCTAGCTATTTTTAGTTTTGTTTTGTTAAATAATAATATGAAATACAAAATAAAAATAAAATGTCAAATCAACGTTCATTCAAAATTAGCTCAGCTTTGCTTTCCTATTCTTGATTGGAAAATTTGTGTTTTTTGAAACGATAATCAAGTTGAATATTAAAAATGTGGTCGACAGCTCAATTATAGTTCATCAATATACAGCAAATCTGCTTTTGTCTGCTCTGTGGTCCCATTTATAAATAGAAGTTCATTTCATTTATTCCGTAAGTCGATATTCACTTTACTTCAAATAATATATATATATATATATATATATATATATATAACTTTCCTTAAGTCGATATTATCATTGCTAAATCATTGTAATAGAATAGTTGTATGTGCAGTATTTGTTTCTTTTCGATCATATAATTATGTCATTGAAATTGTTTTTTCACAAAACGTTGTTATTATTATTGTTATTATATCAAATCAATGAAGAACATGGTAATAGTGCAATGCATGTGCCTCTATCACCCAATGGTTGGTGTGACAATGACTTTAGCCGAATCCAACTATACAAAATAAAGTCACATGAATGAATAATCACTTGATAGAATCTTTTTTGCTCGATAAGTTAGTATTAAAGAAA
Source organism: Lindernia subracemosa (assembly GCA_028392965.1). Taxonomy (NCBI): domain Eukaryota; kingdom Viridiplantae; phylum Streptophyta; class Magnoliopsida; order Lamiales; family Linderniaceae; genus Vandellia; species Vandellia subracemosa. Next base: position 4,302,319 of record JAQPCC010000006.1, read on the forward strand.
AAAAAAAAAACATAAACACACACACACACAGAGAGAGAGAGATGAAGTTCTTGTTTCAGTGTCCTTGCTGCTCTTGTTTCTGCTTCATGAAGCCAAAGATGAAGAAGAGCAAATCAGCTACTGCCAAAGTAGAAGAAGAAGAAGAGAAAAAAGAAGCCAAGGAACAGAAAACTGAAGAGGAATGATGAAGTGTTACTAGTTCGGCATTATATATAAGATGCAATGAAATATTACATATATATGTTATGTATTTTGAATTCGTCATTAAAGTATTATTGTACAAGAGCTATATTCATGTTGCTTCTTGTTGTATCTATTGACCTTTTTGGTCCTGTGCTTATGAGAGTTTTGATTATTCCAAGTAATTATGTAAAATGGGGGGTACAACTTAGAAAACTCGATATGTATGATTTATGATGTTTAAGTATGTACGAATATTCGACTAAGTGCTTAAATGTGATTAAATTGTTAGATAGTCGAATATATGTGATCTTGTGCATTACTGGAATATTATAATGATCACCTGGATATGAACGTTTCGTATGAATGGAATATCATCATGTGCTAAATATGGAAAGTTGTTATGCTCTACATGAAATATATGATATTCTGTTTATTTTAGGAATAAAGTATTCATTGATCTCTCACATGTCACACTGTGCTTATATGGAAATTCCGTGTGTTATATATGGAATCATTCTGTGACATGAATGGAATCACACTGTGTGCTATATATGGAAAATATATTCTGTCAAATGTGATATATGGGTTGTACACGAGATCAATCTATTTTAGGAAAGAATTTCATGAGATATCTGTTTGTGTGCATCTTGATTGACTTAAGAATCAGAAGATCAATTACATATCTTTCCTTGTGCGTATTGGTTTTCATATTATGGAAAGTAGTTAATTGATTGGGCTTATTTTGGTAAGATGCTGACTGGAACTATATATGGAATGTGTTTTGAATCGGATGAGATCACCATGCGTGGTAAGTAGTTCCTGTAAATATGGTAAGAGATCATGCACGATCGTTGTGCTTTATTGGTTTATTCTTGGCATGATCTTATTAAGTTAATGCACGTTATTCTTGAGCATATCTTTGCATATTCTATGTGCTTAACTTTCTATGTGGAGTGACGAAGCTATAATCGGCTATAAGAAGGGGATCACTTCACGTCAAGGGTAGTGAAGACGATTGAGCTGAAGAACGAATTCCTTTGAGTGTTGAGCGTTAACTTGCGAATTATTCGTTGTTCTGCTAGAGCTTAAATTTACGAAATCCATACCCTTGAGCGATTACCTTAGAAACCTTCTGAAAATCTGTCTTCGGACTTGTTGATCGCACAAGGAGGCACGAGTGGAGTCTTCTACACGCGAAGGAAAGAATCGGAGGATTCGGGGGTCCTTCGGTAGCGAGCTGTGTCCAGTCGGGGAGTGGTGATTCCCAGGGAAACGACGTGGAACGAAACTCGGCGTGTAGCAGCCTAGGTGGTCTAGTGTTCATCGTGCTTCGGTTGTGTAAGGGTGTCAATCTCTTTGTAACCATAAACGGTAATATCTTAGTGATTGACTTGAAATCTTGAGGGACAAACCTCAAGGACTGGAGTAAACCCCGGTTGGGGATATAACCAGTATAAAAATCCTGTCTCACTTTACTTTCTGTCATTTACTTTCTGTGAGACAAACCCGAAACGTTTTTCAAAAACCCACGTGATATCTTTGGAACGTTTTTAAAGACAAAGGAGATAACATTGATACTGTTCTGTTTTTCAAGTGATAACCATTTTTACAGTCTTATTGATATCTTCTTTAAGAAAGGTATTTTCAAAGGAGAAAAAGCCATAAGTTTTATAAGCCTAATTCACCCCCCCCCCCCCCCCCTCTTAGGCATATTTTGTACTTCAATTGGTATCAGAGCCAGGTTACTCAAACGACAGGCCTAACACGCCTGAGTAAAAGATCTAATGGCTTCTTCGAGTTTTGATATATTTGCAGAAGGTCAATCCCACTCTAGGCCACCGCTCTTCGATGGAACGAACTACGCTGTGTGGAAGAATCGTATGACGGAGTTTCTTATTGCTGTCGACTATGAACTTTGGGAAACAATTATCAATGGACCGTATGCGGCTGTGAAACCAGATGGAACTCCAAAGGCTGGCCGGGAATTAACTGCTGATGATAAGAAGGGAATCACGCGAAACGCAAAGGCAAAAAACATGCTCGCATGTGCACTAACAAGAGAAGAATACAACCGTGTAAGCTCTTGCTCATCAGCTAAGGATATGTGGGACATACTTCAAGTTACTCATGAAGGAACCCAACGAGTTGTGCAAGAAAGACTAGCTTTGCTCACGCGTCAGTACGAACTGTTTGCAATGGAATCTGACGAGACCATAAGCCAGATGTATGCCAGATTCATGGGAATCATCAACCAAATGTTTTCTCTTGGAAAGAGAGTTCCCGACAGTGAGCAAGTCAGAAAAATACTGAGATCACTTCCACGAGAATGGAATGCCAAGGTTACTGCTATTTATGAAGCAAAGGATCTGGAAGTACTAAGCATCTCTGAGTTGATTGGATCTCTTACTTCATATGAAATGATTCAAGCGTCGATGAACGAGAAATCGCAGAACAAAAATCAGAAGTCCATTGCCTTCAAATCCAACCAAGAAGAATCTGACTCAGACGACGATGAAGAGGACATGATGAATCAACTAGCCATGCTAACAAAGAGATTTGAGAAGTTTCAACAGAAAAGGAGATTCAAAGGGAACTTCAACAAATTCCAGAATAAAAATAAGGGAATATCCACGTCAGGAAAGAATGGTCAAAAATGTTTCCGATGCAACAAACCAGGCCACTTTGCGCAGAACTGCCCATTCAACAATGATGAGAAGCCAAGGAAACAGAAGGCCATGGTGATGGAGACAAACGACTCTGAAGTTGAACAAAGTGAGGACGAGGATCATGCTTACATGGCTGACGAGGATCAGGTATCATTTTCTTCCTCCATTGAGAAAATACATATTCTAAACAACTTGCATAATGATTGCGAAAGTGCCTCATCTGTTTTTGATATAGAAGAAAGTAAGGAAGAATTATGTGAGTTACTACAAAATGCAGAGAGGAAGATCAAGTCGCTTAATTCCTTAACTAAAAAATTGATGAAGCAGCGAGATGATTTAGCCAGGGAAAAACATGAAGCTGATCTAGAGATTTCACATTTGAAAGGAGAGTTAGATACTGCTAAGAAAGAGGAAGTTCCATGTAACTGCAAGGAATTAGAAAAGAAAAACAGGGACTTATCTAGAGATATCGTCGAACTTAGGAATTCTCTAGATGTAGAAAAATATAAGTTTGATAGATTCTTTGAGGGAAAGCAGAACCTAGATATGTTGTTAAACACTCCTAGGAACATTGGTAGATCAGGAATAGGTTATTGCACTGAAGAAAAGCATGCTGAAAAATCTGTACCGAAGTTTAAGTGTTTTTCATGTGGTAGAAATGGTCATTATTCGTATAATTGTCCTTTAAAGAAAGCAGATAAGCTAAATATGTTTGGAGACCAAAGAAATCCCCTGGGAATGCCACTGTCATATCTGATCATAACAGGAGATCACTTTCCTGCAGAATGATATCTCACATGTAAATAGAAGTTATTTCTCCACTAACATGTTAGGACCCAACAGAAATTGGGTACCTCAGAAAAGTACTCTTACCTACAGGTACAAAGGAAGAATTCCAGCAAGAAAAACAGGTGGTATCTCGACAGCGGGTGTTCTCGCCATATGACAGGTGATATCTCTAAGTTCGTATCGTTGAAAGCATGCGACGGAGGATATGTATCATACGCTGACAACACTAAAGCCAAGATCATTGGTGTCGGCACTGTTGGTAACTCATTAAATACCACTATTGATGATGTTTGGTTGGTAAGAAATCTTGAGCATAATTTGATAAGCATTAGTCAGTTATGTGATAAAGGTTACTCAGTTACTTTTGAAAATAATAAATGCTTAGTTAAGGAAGATAACAAGGTCATCTTAAGTGCATCTCGATATGGTAACATTTATTGCATTACTCTTGATGATATCACTAACCAGAATGTCAAGTGCCTAGCAGTCACACAGGATATCACATGGTTATGGCACAGACGCTTGGGACATGCAAACATGGAATTAATATCTCACATATCATCTAATGAGTTGGTGAGAGGTGTCCCCGATATGAAATTTACCAAGGACAGAACTTGCAAAGCATGCCAAATGGGGAAACAAACCAAGACGTCCTTCAAACCAAAGAATGTAATATCCACCACCAGACCACTGGAACTGCTGCACCTTGACCTTTTTGGTCCTGTTCAGGTTATGTCACTGCGAGGTAAACGATATGCCTTTGTTATTGTTGATGATTATACAAGGTACACATGGGTATTATTTCTTGCGCACAAGAATGAGGCATTAGTTAACTTTGCACCATTAATTAAGAGATTAGAAAATGAGAAAGAGATGAGCGTATGCAAGATAAGAAGTGATAATGGTCTTGAGTTTGATAGTAAATCCTTTGCATCTTTTTGTAATGAAAATGGATATAGCCATAATTTTCAGCCCCCATAACGCCTCAGCAAAACGGAGTAGTTGAGAGGAAAAACAGAGTGCTACAGGAAATGGCTAGATCTATGCTAAGTGAATATAATCTTCCAAAACACTTTTGGGCAGAAGCTGTTAGCACGGCATGTTATGTTTCAAATCGTATTTTTCTTAGACCTATCATTAAGAAAACTCCTTATGAGCTGTGGAATGATAAAACTCCAAATATAGGATATTTTCATGTGTTCGGTTGCAAATGTTTTATCTTGAAAGATAGGGACAAAAGAGGGAAATTTGATTCCAAGGTAGATGAAGGGATATTCCTCGGTTATAGTCTTCATTCCAAAGCCTTTCGAGTGTTTAATAATAGAAAGAAGACTGTTCAGGAATCAGTGCATGTGACTTTTGATGAATTCCCTGCCACAGATGCTACTGAGGAAGGTATAGTTGTGTCTCCTGCAGGTATACAGGTTACTGACAAGGAACTAAAAGCAATTCCAATGGAAGATGATACTAAGTCAGAGGAACCTGAGACTTCAGAAGAACAACAGCGCAGAAAATTCAAACATGCTTCCAGCCATCCCACGGATCAAGTCATAGGGAATATCACCTCTGGAATCAAGACGAGAGCAGCTGCACGCAACCAAGTTACAGAGGAATCACCTAATGCACTGCTATCCATGGTGGAACCACGGACTATCAATGAAGCTCTCAATGACAAATCATGGGTGATTGCCATGGAAGAAGAGTTGTCACAATTCAAAAGGAGCCAAGTATGGACACTCGTGGAAAGACCAAATGGAAAGTCCATCATCGGCACAAAATGGGTGTTCCGCAACAAGCTTGATGAAAATGGTAAGGTGACCAGAAATAAGGCCAGGTTAGTTGCAAAAGGTTATTCCCAAGAAGAAGGTATAGATTACGAGGAAACTTTTGCTCCTGTTGCTAGGTTAGAATCTATCCGCATCTTACTTGCATATGCATGCTTTAAAAGATTTAAACTTTTTCAAATGGACGTAAAAAGTGCATTTTTAAATGGTTTTATAAACGAAGAAGTTTACGTCGAGCAACCCCCTGGTTTCCTAAAAGAAGAGTTTTCAAATCATGTTTTTAAATTGAATAAAGCTTTATATGGTTTGAAACAGGCTCCTAGGGCATGGTATGATAGACTTAGTAAGTTTTTGATAGACATGGGATTTACGACTGGAACTATTGATAACACGCTGTTTATCAGATATCAAGGAGATCACATGCTGTTAGTACAAATTTATGTTGATGATATAATCTTTGGAAGTACTAACAATCTTCTTTGTGAGGATTTTTCTAAGTCTATGCAGCAAGAATTCGAAATGAGCCTAATGGGAGAGCTTAACTACTTTTTGGGATTGCAAATTAAGCAGCTGGATACGGGAACCTTCATATCCCAGACAAAGTACACCAAGGAATTGCTGGTGAAATTCGGAATGGCTGATTCCAAGGTACTTTCCACTCCGATGCATCAGACCACAAAAATCAATAGCGATGAATCAGGTATATGCGTTGATCAAACAAAATATCGAGGTATGATTGGAAGCCTACTTTACTTAACCGCGAGTAGACCTGATATTATGTTTGTTGTTGGTTTGTGCTCTCGTTACCAATCGAATCCTAAGGAATCTCATTTGACTGCTGTCAAAAGGATACTTAGATATTTGAAAGGTACCGTTAATCTAGGACTTTGGTATCCAAATACTAAGGAATTCCCATTAATGGGTTATTCAGATGCTGATTTTGCCGGATCTAGGGAAGATAGGAAAAGTACAAGTGGAACTTGCCAATTACTTGGGAATTCCCTTGTGACTTGGTCTAGTAGAAAACAAAATGCTGTCGCCCTGTCCACAACCGAAGCTGAATACATGGCCTTAGGTAGTTGTTGTCAACAGTTACTATGGATGAAACAAACCCTAAGTGATTACGGGTTAGGTTATGACAAAATTCCTACCTTCTGTGATAGTACTAGTGCCATTAGTATTACTAAGAATCCTGTCCATCATTCTCGAACTAAGCATATAGAGGTCAAACACCATTTTATTCGAGATCATGTTCAGAAAGGGGATATCACCGTGGAATTCGTAGGAACTAATGATCAGCTGGCTGATATCTTCACGAAACCTCTCATTGAAAGTAGATTCTGTGCTATTCGTGATCGATTAGGAATTGTCGAGCTTAAATAGGAAAGATGACTTATTAGTTATCACATTCATATCTTCGATCATGATTTTCTTGGAAATCCTTTCCGAAAATTCATTTTGATTCTCCCTTCCTTATTTGGTGATTTCCTTCTCATTCATAAGGAAAATATTTTCGAACCTTTATTTGAATTTTTCCAAAAATTGTGCCCTCTTTCAGCGAAAAATCATTCCTATTTGAATCCCTGATTTTACTCATATTCCATCTTTATCTCCGCGAGATATCTTCAAAATCTCCATTTGATTCCCTAACGGACAGATTCTTTCTTCCAAGGATTTTTGAATTTCAAATCTTTTCAAAATCTGTCAAAAGTCACATCGATATCTTTATGAGATAACCGCTATTTTTCATCCTTATCCAGCAAGTTTCTTGCTCTTTATAACCTCATTCATCTTCTTCTTCTAAAATCATTCAAGCTCTTCACTTCGAAAATTCTCTCCTAAACTTCCATCTGCAAAAATGGTGAAGACCAAAAGTGCTGGTTCCGTCTCTGATAAAAAACGCAAAGCTCCAGTCACAGAGGAATCTCCTATTTCTCCTCCTGTGAAAGCCACTCGCTCAAAGACTAAGAAAGCTACGAAGAAAGCGAAGGTTGCTCCACCATCTCCTATTCTGCTTCAACTTCCCGAAAAATCAGCTTCTCCACCACCTAAAACTCCTACACCTACCCCTTCTCCATCGCATGACAAAGCTGGACACGAAGACGTACATCAAGAGGTCAGCGATGAGACTGAGAAACTTCTGAAAGAGACGTATGGCAGAGAAGTAAGTTTCTACATGAAGGATGGGAAGAAAGTGTTGTTCAATACTGATAATCTCGAGGAGATCACTGACGAGGTGAAGTTTCTGAGCGAAGAAACTAAAGAACGACATGAAAGCTCAAAAGAGAGAAGTCGCTCGAGGTAGATGCGTCAACTTTGAAGAACTGGCTGAAAGCAAGGTCGTAACGTGGCTGAATGAGTATGGGTGGGAGAACTTCTTGAGAATCGACAAATCGCTGTACGTAGAAGCAGTGAAGCTGTTTACGCCAATCTCGATTTCGTAGAAGACGAATCGGAGATCACCGTGACTCATATGTGCTAGGTAAGAGGATCCAGTGGAATCGCCGCAAGATGAATGAAATGCTGGGTGTCGAAGATGAAGGACTATGCTACTTCAATTTCACTGATTGGTGCAGTTCCCATGTGAAACTGCGAGATTGTGTTAAAGCTCTGTGGAATTCCCCTTACAAACCAAAATTTTCAGAAGGCGAAGCCTTGAACAAGCTGCCTGTCGACATGTTCTTTCTTTACAAAGTGCTGCATATGACTTTGTGGAGCGCGCGAGTAGGAAGTGGAGGCCACTCCACGACGATGAACAACATGAGCATGCTCACGCTTTACCTGGTGTCTCAAAATCAGCCTCTCAACTTAGGATACTTCATCCTGAAGTACATGGTCACAGCCTTTCAAAGCTCTGATAGGGTCCTTCCCTACGGAATGCTGCTTACGCACCTTTTTGAATCCGAAGGGATCTCACTGCCCAAAGCATGGGAAGATAGCACTAAGCACGCCGTAGATTTGAGCACGTTGAAGCGAGTTGGTATTCGCTATGATGACCGCAAGGGCTGGTTTAAGACCAGAGACCTTAAGACACCTGTGAAGAGTCCGAGGAAAAGGTCGGGTCGAGAAAGGTTTGAGGAAAGCGATGACGAGCAAGGAACGATAGCTGATCTACAACGGAACATCAAGGGAATTAAGGAGGACAATAGGAAGAAGTTTAGGCAGATCTCCCAGCACTTCAAGAAGATTAAGAAATTCATGAAGGAGATCTCCACGGCTATGAATCTCTCTGAATCATCATCTTCTGACTCATCTGATAGTGATTCCAGCCGTTAGCACTTCCATCTTAGAAATCCCTTAAGCCTTAGTCTATCTAGTTCCTTACTTTTGGGTTGTTAGTGTGTGTTGGTCGCAGTTGGTCCCGCCTTTTTGATGCTGAAGGGGGAGAAGAATCTAGGGATTAATGCCCTGTTTTTTATGTTTCTGGGTTGCTTGCTGTTTTGGTCACTTGCTGTTATCTTTTGGGGTCTTTGTACCCATATGCTATGAATTAGTTATCAGCTTGCTATGATTTGCTTATGTCCTAATCCTTCTGTGCTTGAGTTTGTGATTTGTTAAGGATTAAGGAAATTCCGCACATAGGCAGGGAGAGCATACTGATATGATCTGGTAACTTGCGACATTTTAATGATATGCCCTGGTAACTTGTGATATTTCATTTGATATGCCCTGTTAATTGCTAAACTTTGCTGATACGTGATATATATAGGGATATTAGCACTTAGACAGGGGGAGCATGCATACTTCAATATGAGAATTTTTTTTTTCATGCTCTGATCATATCCATGATATACTTAAACATGTTATGTGCATCAAAATAGTTTCATATCGAGTGTACTCATATGCTTAAGTTAGGCATTAATTACTTGTCATCATCAAAAAGGGGGAGATTGTTGACCTTTTTGGTCCTATGCTTATGAGAGTTTTGATTATTCCAAGTAATTATGTAAAATGAGGGGTACAACTTAGAAAACTCGATATGTATGATTTATGATGTTTAAGTATGTACGAATATTCGACTAAGTGCTTAAATGTGATTAAATTGTTAGATAGTCGAATATATGTGATCTTGTGCATTACTGGAATATTCTAGTGATCACCTGGATATGAACGTTTCGTATGAATGGAATATCATCATGTGCTAAATATGGAAAGTTGTTATGCTCTACATGGAATATATGATATTCTGTTTATTTTAGGAATAAAGTATTCATTGATCTCTCACATGTCACACTGTGCTTATATGGAAATTCCGTGTGTTATATATGGAATCATTCTGTGACATGAATGGAATCACACTGTGTGCTATATATGGAAAATATATTCTGTCAAATGTGATATATGGGCTGTACACGAGATCAATCTATTTTAGGAAAGAATTTCATGAGATATCTGTTTGTGTGCATCTTGATTGACTTAAGAATCAGAAGATCAATTACATATCTTTCCTTGTGCGTATTGGTTTTCATATTATGGAAAGTAGTTAATTGATTGGGCTTATTTTGGTAAGATGCTGACTGGAACTATATATGGAATGTGTTTTGAATCGGATGAGATCACCATGCGTGGTAAGTAGTTCCTGTAAATATGGTAAGAGATCATGCATGACCGTTGTGCTTTATTGGTTTATTCTTGGCATGATCTTATTAAGTTAATGCACGTTATTCTTGAGCATATCTTTGCATATTCTATGTGCTTAACTTTCTATGTGGAGTGACGAAGCTATAATCGGCTATAAGAAGGGGATCACTTCACGTCAAGGGTAGTGAAGACGATTGAGCTGAAGAACGAATTCCTTTGAGTGTTGAGCGTTAACTTGCGAATTATTCGTTGTTCTGCTAGAGCTTAAATTTGCGAAATCCATACCCTTGAGCGATTACCTTAGAAACCTTCTGAAAATCTGTCTTCGGACTTGTTGATCGCACAAGGAGGCACGAGTGGAGTCTTCTACACGCGAAGGAAAGAATCGGCGGATTCGGGGGTCCTTCGGTAGCGAGCTGTGTCCAGTCGGGGAGTGGTGATTCCCAGGGAAACGACGTGGAACGAAACTCGGCGTGTAGCAGCCTAGGTGGTCTAGTGTTCATCGTGCTTCGGTTGTGTAAGGGTGTCAATCTCTTTGTAACCATAAACGGTAATATCTTAGTGATTGACTTGAAATCTTGAGGGACAAACCTCAAGGACTGGAGTAAACCCCGGTTGGGGATATAACCAGTATAAAAATCCTGTCTCACTTTACTTTCTGTCATTTACTTTCTGTGAGACAAACCCGAAACGTTTTTCAAAAACCTACGTGATATCTTTGGAACGTTTTTAAAGACAAAGGAGATAACATTGATACTGTTCTGTTTTTCAAGTGATAACCATTTTTACAGTCTTATTGATATCTTCTTTAAGAAAGGTATTTTCAAAGGAGAAAAAGCCATAAGTTTTATAAGCCTAATTCACCCCCCCTCTTAGGCATATTTTGTACTTCAGTATCAATGCATTTTCTTTAGTAATAACATAACATTGCACTAAAATCTTATTTGCCGACCAGATAGAGACGATGATAAGCAATCTCAGGGACCTCAAACTCTTACCATGTCCGGCATGTCAATAATGACGATGATGATATTATGATGCGAATAATGGATCAAAACCATTATCACTATATTTCAAACACCATCTTTATTCAATATATATATATATATATATATATATATATATAACTACAATGTGACAGACCACTAAGAAGTATTTTAAGCGTTACTAACGCGGATGCAATAAAATATTAACATACTTAGTCATGGATTTGGTCGTTTCAAGTTAAAATGTTCTCCAAAATTTCTAACATCAACATGTTTTGGTTTGGGTAGTGGGTCATGGCTGTGGGGGTGATTTTTTGTATAATAGTTTTTTATATTATTTTGCATTGTTTGAATAAATTAAAAGATCAAATTTGACGGTTTTATGATGCCACATTGGTCTTCATAAAATAAAATAGAGATATCTCATTATCTCCAATCACCTTATAAACGAAATAAATCTCACTCCCACACGTCGTATTTAGGGAAATAAAAAATAAAAAATTGATTTTCATATAGTATTATTCAATCCTCAAAAGAAGGACATATACAATCAAATACGACGACATTCCATGCATAATACATGACTTGCTTAGATCGAACACTTTACTTACGCACTCAATCTTCTTGTTGGTTTTCGGTCGACGGTTGTAGCCCTCGTGCATTGACGGTTGTAAGGGTTCGTCTGTTGGTGCCCTCGGCAATTGCTGTAATAAGACTTACTGTCCTCTTTGGCTGCATGGCGTGCGTTGCCCCTACTCATAGCTCCGTAGCTCACCTACCCCATTCTTACCTCAGAATCCATCATCGATTCCTCGTCCATGTCCAAAGCATCGCCCACGAGGCCAAGCCCTTCGTCACGATCGAGCTCTAATAAACCCTAAATCGATAGACGATAGAATATTCCGAGAGTTGTGCCGCCACGGAGGAGGCAGTGGTTGCGATGGATAGTATTAGAATACCCATCGTTTTTTCTAGAAGGTAGAGTTTTAATGATATTTATTTTTGCTTTTCTAATTTAGTTGTTAAATGGCTTTTTTTTTTTTCTTAAAATGTTGGGATTTGATTGATACCCTTCTCTATTATTGAGGTGATTATTGAATAATGAGTTGATGGTTTGTGATTTTCATTAAATCAAGGTCCCGAGTTGTGCTCTTTGTTTTGGATGAAATCTATTAAATATTGAATAGTAACGGAAATATATATATATATATATATATATGCTTATCTACTATTTATATATATATATATATTTACTATTTTTAAAGGATAAGCACCAAGTATGTCACCACAACTGAATTTTTTAATATATATACTTATAAATAATAATAAAAAATTATTATTATGACAATTTTATCCTTTATATTTTTTTTTTTCAATTATATCCCCACAACTCAATTTTTTAATATATATATACTTATAAATAATAAAAATTAATATAAAATATAACATATATATATATATATATATATGAGGCCTCGTTGATGTGTTATCTAGTCCTTTTATTTTGTTCTTTTCTCATATTTTAAAAATATACCGACATAACATAATGAAAGTAACCAATAAACACACTCATAATATCATTTCCACAAAATAAATAGCAATCCAACATATATCATTAAATAGAAAAAAAAAAAAAAAAAAAAAAAAAAAAAACACCACCAAGTCCCCCTGCCAGCCAAAATGAAATAAAAGCCCAAACGACAAAACATCCAAACATAAGAACATTCAATAAGGCCACAACAGTAATTAAAACCAACCAACAAACCCTAAACCTAACACAAACGACACCAACACCACCAAAGGAGCCATCGTCACATCCTTATCCCTTACCCCAAAGGAGTGCTTGTGATCTGAATCCGCCGGCTCATCGTCGCCCCACGGCTCAGGCGCGCCGGGCAACGCAGACGGAGAAGGAGCCGGCGACCCTTGGGTCACAACCCCATGGTGAGGCGACGGTGCGGGCCCACGGGCCGGGCCTGGTGCTGGTGCTAGCGTAGGTGAGATCGCCGATCGGTTTCTAACATGCATGACTAGGATGATCACCTTTTGGAGCTGGTAGCAGTTGCTTTTGTTGCCGCTGATGAAGAAGAAAAGGCCCGAGTGGTCGAACTTGAATATCGGGTTAGAATCGTCGAGCTTCGTTATGGGGTTGTCCGTGTCGCATTGGTCGTAGCCCGTCTTGTTGACCTCGAGGACGGAATCTATGGCTTTATCGTACTTGAACACTTGCCAGAAGAATTTGACAGAGATGTAATGAATCCAATTGAAAGGAAAAACATAATTATGTGAAGCTAAAAAATAAAAGAAAGAAAATTGACTTACGAAGGGTGTCATTGACTTGGAATCTCATCCTTTGAGCCCAGTGATTGTATTCTTCTTTAGGGTGCAATGTCCATCCCTCTTTACCTCCGACGAGGAACTGAAAGGCATGAGATGATGAGTATGCAAAAGCTGCTAATAACACGAAAATCATACAGATCGCAGAGCTCTTTGAATAATCCATTATTGGTATGATCGATTTGATTATATAAAAATATATTATTTGCTTTATGATTTGTTTAATGGAAGGAGAAGAAGAGGAGGAGGAGGAGGAGGAGGAAGAAGATGAGTGTGTGAGTACTGTGAATGGAGTGTGAAATGGAGGGGGAGTTATATAGGAGGGATTAGTGTAGAGTTTACCGTTGGATGTACTAAAGTTGGTGGTAATAAATCCATGACAACGAAGCTCCTACGTTTATACCTTTTAGTAATAAATTCAGGGTTTTGCTTTTAAACTGTGTGTTTTAAAGTAGTTAGGTAGGGATGCCATGGACACGTGGCGAGCATGTAGAGTTTCAACGGTAGGAAAAAAAGAAGTGTTGAATTGTAAGGGGAAAAAAACAAATCTATTAGCTGCTTTGTGAAGCCGCTTGACTGCAGTCGTGCAACTTGTCAGGATCGGAGTATCTCAATAATCTGTCAGAAACGTTTTTTTTTTTCTTTTTCTTTTTAAGAATATTTTTTGGTCGTATAGATTATATTATATTTTCCCAAATGTCCTGACGGTCCACTACATAATGTTTGGGCCGGACAAGCAACCTAAAACACGCGGCAAGCCCACTTTCAAATTAGCCCAATATAGGCCCATCATATATAGACCAAGCTTGAATGCAGATATGATTGTTGCCCATCAAAATGTAGCTGGATAATTAAGTTTAGGATTAATTACTTTTTTAGTCTTGTAATTTAAGAGATGTGACATTATAGGAACATAAAAATTGAAGGGGTGATACGAACAATAACTTTCAAAATTAAGCAATTTTGGGACATTATACGCTGCAATCCTAGATTTTGTCCCAAAATTGCTTAATTTTGAAAGTTATTGAATGTCATTCCTAAATTCACCGAAAAGCTAGATTATACGCCGAAACACTAGAATTTGGGGAATAATTTAAGGTTCTGACGTATAATGTTCCAAAACTACTTAATTTTGAAAGTTATTGTCCTTATAATGCTATCCTCTAAATTAATTATCTCTATAATGCCATACCCCTAAATTATAGGAATAAAAAAATATTTAACTCAAAGTTTATCATCTACCAAAGTAAATTAATTCTATCGTTGGGAATTCTGCTCTTATATTTGTGAAACTTGATTGACCTTTCATGTTTGGGGATGGATTTTTATTTCAAGAAAACATAGTTTCGTTTGGGAAAATGGTCTTGAAATGATTATATACATATTATCTTTTAAGTTATAAACAAAGGTAATAAATACAATGAAGGTAATAATAATATGCTTACAAAGGGTAAAAATTTGAGAATTGGTATAAATTTATATATTTTATGGGTTGCCCGAAAGCAAACAAATTTCACTCAATGAACCACACTCCTTTTGTTTCCCAATTTTATTTTATTTTATTATTATTATTGTTTTTCAATTGATAATCCAAAAAACAACTCTCTCCCACTCACTCACTATCGCATTCTCCATTAGTCGACGACGTCTCTGAAACCATGGCTGGTGTGCTCGAGACCTTAACAATTCCACGCGCCTGGGGAACCGTCCGCCGCAGCTCCGCCGTCAGATTTTCCGGGCTCAGTGGACTCAGATTTCAGACCGTCCGATCGGCCAGAACCCTCTCTTGGAACTGCAAACTCGCTCGCCATTGGGGTGAGCGTGAGGCTAAGGACACAGCTCTTGAAGGTTTAGAATCCATATTCTCCAAACATTTACGTTTTGTTCTCAGTAAATATAGGGGAAAATGCAGCTATCAGCTCTATGAAGATATTACTTTTTATTACAACAATTAGGAAGTATGGTTTAGGTAGTAGGACTTGGGGACAAGTAAACAACTCTATTGGACTCTCGCCCATTTACATTTAATATATGAAATCAGAATATTATGTTCAAAATCCATGATCTTGTTATAGTAAAGATTTTCGAGCTTTTCGAGCCCAGCCGAGCCGCTCGTTTAGGTCTCGAACCTAACCGTTGTCTAGACACATGATTATCTTACATTTGAAAAATTTCCAGGCTGAATGTTACCACTATCTCTTTGATACTACCATTAAACTCCCATCAATTAGGATTGGATGATTGGTCAAAACATTCTCAGGGTCCCATTCGAGTTTCAGATAAATTCCTAAGCGGACGCAGAGATGCGAAGTTCCTCGCAAAGGCAGGGACGGCAAACAACGACAGTGAATCTCCAAGAGTGAGTTTTGCTTTTCTTTCTTTCTTTTTTCTTTCGTATTTTCAGTGTACAAGTTTCTTTCGCATTATGTCAAACCAATCATATTAAATCGAATACTCCAGCGTTGCATTGTTCTGGACATTGAAGGGACTACGACGCCTATATCTTTCGTCATTGATGTTCTCTTCCCCTATGCTCGTGACAATGTTGGAATGCATTTGGAACTAACATTTGATTCGAAAGAAACTCAAGATGACATCGTGTTACTACAAGCTCAGGTGAATGTACTATATTTTGTTACATTATTCGTGCATGCGCTTGCTTTGTGGTACCTTAACAAGGTTTGTCTAAACTAACATCTTCCGGCGATCATCAATATTGGCTTTGATTAGATTGAAGAAGATCTCAAAAATGGTGTTAAGGGTGCAGTTCCGATCCCCACGAGCGGTGAAAAGGAGGATATAATTGCTGCTTTGGTTGCCAATGTTGAGGCAATGATTAAAGCTGACAGGAAAATTACTTCCTTAAAACAACTCCAGGTGTATCCTTTATTTTTTTTTACCTAATGATAAAAAAAAAGAAGAGAGAATTTTGTTTTTGTCTGGTATGAGTGTTTAGAATTGATCTTTTGTTCGATACATTTTCATAAATGTCATCGTTTGCTCGTTGGACGAAGTAGACATTTTGAATGATTGCCATTTTTCAGTTTGTTGTCTTAAGTCTGACATTATTGCCTTGCCTCTCAGGGCCATATATGGCGAACGGGGTTTCAGAGGAAGGAGATCGAATCAGTGGTGTTTGATGATGTCCCCGAAGCTCTAGAAAAGTGGCATGCTCTTGGAATCAAGGTCATTTGATATTACCTTCCTATCTCATCCAATGGACATGATGTCATCAATTCAAAACCTTGAAATTCAATTTATGTAATATGCAATTGTTTTCTTCTTTGAATTCGGTTTTTACTGTCCAGAAATCGGTTAATAACGACTTCTCATTATTCAGGTGTACATATATTCGAGCGGAAGCAGATTGGCTCAGAGACTCATATTCGGCAACACTAATTATGGGGACCTGCGAAAGTACTTGTGTGGATACTTCGATACTACAGTAGGGTAATAAATCTTTCTGTCCTTTCAACCTGGCTTTTGAAGCTTCTTACACTTCACATAATTAAGGAAGAGGGGACAAGAACGAAAGTCAGTATATAGAATTTTGAATATTGCAGGGATAAGAAGGAAACGAAAAGCTACGAAGAGATCTTTGAATATTTGGGAGTCGACGATCCATCGGAGATTCTGTTTGTGACCGATGTGCATAAAGAAGCTACCGCTGCAAGCGCAGCAGGTAAATCTCTTGCTTCTTTCTTTCACATAATCCAATGGTTAGTTGTGTAGCACTCGGGCATGGTAATGCAGGTTTGGACGTAAAAATCTCCGTTAGGCCCGGAAATGGTCCCCTCCCAGAAAATCACGAGTTCGAAACGATAACGTCGTTTGCTGAAATTTAACCATTGTATGGAGGAGGAGGAGGAGGAGGAGATTGTTGCCCTGAACTTATTCTTGGTCATATATGTCTGTCCTCTTGGAACAATCTATATGCTCTTGTAAAGTTTGATGTTACAATATTTTAAATTATCAGTATTTTGTGTTGGAAAATCGAACAAAATGGGAGGGGATCTTTTTCCTAACACAATATGTTCAGGGAGCTCACCTGTGTAACATGAAAAATTGAATAAAAATGGGAGTTTTTTTCTTAAACCATCTTTTTTAATACATGCAAAATTTGTAAGGAAATCTAAAGAAGAAAGTTTCTTATTACACAGATTACAAGGACATTTGAAGTTGATTAAAGACAAGAATAATCTTTGTGTCCACTGCTCTCATTAGTTCATCATGCATGAGCCTTCAATTCTTTAACTTGGTAATAGATCAAACCCTAGCCTCCAAACTTTCCCGAAAAACCCGCAAAATGCTAACGAAATTGACGACCCCGACCACGGTACAATCCTCCTCGATGACCCACACGTAGTTGACCCGATGGGCTATTGCCTGCACCATCACGGCTACCAACGAGCTCCACCTATGGCACACTAAAGCCTCCGCCCTCCGAACCACCCGACCCTGGCTCCAAGCAAAAGGAGACTCATCATCCGAAGAAGAAGTAGACGACATAAAACCGCCGGCATTATGGCACAAACTCATCTCAAACTCTTCCAAGACCCCACTAAGGTTTGCCTTCCTCAGCCCCTCCTCCACAACCCTAACAAGATCCTCCGGCGGGCCGCCGGAGTCTACATAGGCCATCAGTTCTCCGGCCGATAGGGTCAAAATTGCGGCCACGACCGTCTCGTCGCAGCACGAAAGAGCGAACGGAGATATCTCTCCGATTAGGGCTCCGTCCTCGACGACCGCGATAGAGGTCTGATCCGCCGTCGATCCGGAGAATCTCCCGATCGCTGACATGGCGGGGGCGTCGTAGTTTAGGGTCGGGACTTCGCGGGTGATGATGTTCAGGGCTTCGATCGAGAGGGTCGGGATAGGGGAGAATAAGCCGATTGAGCTTAGGAGGAAGCGCATTATGTCTTCTTGCGTGAGCCAGCAGTATTCTTGGTTGGTTTGGATCGGCTTGGCGAGGTGCTTTCTTCTCGCCGGGCTTTGGCGGTTCTTCAGAGGGACGATTAGGTGTTGGGCGCCTTCGAGGATCATATCAATGGCTTCTATTAAGCTGCAACGTTTAGTTTTAGGACATAGAGATCAGTTTATTACCACATAAGTGAGCATTGCAAGAATGAAATTCAGTTCAGCAAATATAGATAGCCTTCAAGATCCCATTTTTATAATCTCAATCAAAGCAACGATCAAACAATATAATCATCAACAACATAATAACGTGACTGATTAAATATAAATACCCATCAATTAAATTTAATTAAACTAAAAAAAATAGGAAAATTAGTACCTTGAGGAAGGTTCCACGTGTTTCACGAGACCCTTAGTTTCTTCACGGAGCAAGGCGGTGGCCGGAGCTTTTAGGGCCAAGCTTGGCTTCAAAGAAGTCGAAGTCTTAACTTCGTTGCAGAGATAACAGATTATGTCGACAATGCAAACTCTCCCCACACAGATTGATTGGCGACAGTTACTATGATGACGATCTTTGTCCGATTCTTGGCCGGTCGCACCGAAGCAATTGCAAGCCCAAATGCTTACGAAGGGGTCGCCGGAGGAGGAGGATGACTTGAGGGCTTCAAGGGCGTCGGATACAGTGGCGGTGGCGGCGGAGATACGGCGGAGAGGTGGCTTGCCTAGACAGAGGTCGGCCACCGTGTAGTTCAACAACCCAACTGCCATGCAATGAAGTAGAAGATGAAGAGAACAACCTACGGCAAAAGTAGATCGTTGAAGCAAAGGGAAGAGATTAGTAATGAGTTGTGACTCTTGAGTGAGAGAGCGTGTCTATATATATAGAGAGGAAATGGTATTATTACATACCACCGCTGTCTTTATTTATGACTTTACATTCTTTTAGGAAAAGAAATTATATATATATATATAATATATATATATATTACATAACCGACTCCCAACATGCTTCTTTTATTTTGGAGTTTCTTGCCGCAATTTACCATCAACTTGTGACTATTATGATATTTTGTTATATTATACGATCTATATTATACTTGATGAAATATTTAATTTAAACTTGAAATTGATATGTCGCATCATATATAAGGCATTTGTTGACCATCTTTCATAATTACAGATAGTAACATTTTACACACTGTATATCTCTCTATCGAATAAGAGAAGTTCAAATTTAATTTGTCTTCTTAACTGACAGCTCGAATGCTATCATCATTTTTTCTTTCATTATTTTAAAAATTATCTCATATTTATAATTATTACAATGATCGTAGCTTTAATGATGAATATGCTAAAATGCAAGGAATATTCATCATTTTGATCATTATTTGTCCAAGATGACAGCCAAGATGTAATTATATTTGACTATTCATCACAGTGACATGCAATGCAAGGTGCAACTTGTGATATAAAGTGAACCCAACAACAAAACAAAACATTTTTTATTTTATTTCACTTAAGTCAATTGATAATAATTTCAATACGTAAAGTACGTTTTCACACTTATTTCCAATAACTCGTAGCTCCTATCAATAACATCAAATTGAAGCAGTAGTTTGTGTTTAATTGGATTATAGCTTATTATCTCTTTTGATTATGTCCATTAAAATATATATTTAAATTTTATATACACACACACACACACTATATAATTGATCGATATGAGTTTATTATTTTACGCCACAAAACAAATCAAGACCACATGAATGAAAGATATTACAACGAAAAAGAACCGACAGATTTCAAATTCCAAAACAAATCTTAGCCGTCGATGAGCTGCCAAAAGCATCCGTACTTTGTCGTATCTGACACAATTAAGTACAAACGGGCGAGGACAAAAATGTAAATAAATATGGGGCCCACATCACTGAAAGAAGCTGAATTACTACATGATAGAAGTGGATGAGAATGAGATGCGCAGTAGCTTATCTTATCTACAAAAACTGATGATAATGTTTCTGCCTTAATACAGTGTAGCAGTATGTACATAAGTATCGTGACCTCTCTGCCTGCTTATAACATTTATTTATTTATTTTATTGTATATTCAGTAACACGATATTTTTATCAAGTGATGAGAGTTTTTTCCTATTTTTACCAGCATTTAATATTAATGATCGATTTGCATACGTTTACGTATGTAGTTGAATATATATCATATTGGGTAAACCTTTTGGGCTTCTCTAAGGCCATTGACATTTTATCCATTTGTACAAATATATATATATATATATTATGGGTATTTTATGTGAAACCCAACTTTATCAGCCCAATTCAAAACGTTAGCAGCCATTTGCTTTGTCGCGTGGACTTGCTAATTTGGGCTAAATGTTTTATATATTATTATTATTATTATTATTATTATTATTATTATTATTATTATTATTATTTCATTTTCATTACGTGACAGCAAAGCATACAAAATCGCCAAGTGTTGTCAGAATATGAGCCTCATAAATCAACAACAAAACACAATATTTAAATAAAAGTAAAAGTCTTGACCTACCAAATATTCCCATCTACCCTTTTTTTTTAATATTTTTTCGAGGATTATAATGACGTGCTAAGCCACCACGTGCACCATACTTTTTAAACTATCAAATCGCTAACGAACATATGATATTACAACAACCATTTAACCTCGCACCTTGAAGTTCTAGCTTTCGTTTGATTTATTTAAATAATGATTTGTTCTTGATAATTGAATAAAAACAATTATAATATATAAAAAGGCTTAGATGGTTGTAGAGTGAAAGCGATGCCAAGAAAAAGAAAAGATGGAGAGATTACAAAATGTAGAAAAATAATCTTACAAGACTTGCTACGTGTCGTAATAAATGGGATTGGAGTTATTTATTATATTTTGATTTAATAATTCGAAAGGCATGTCTTCAATTGTTTACACGTGTTTCGAATATATTTTAAAGTGCGAATGGGAGAATGAATAGTGATTTCGTCAAAATCTATTATTTATTGTAATGATTACCTAGGTCTATTATTTTCCTTCCTACACCATTAGTTTTGTCCTTGCTATTTTATTATTGATGAAAGCAGGGTATTTAAGTCATTTGCCCATTTTAATAAATAAAAAGTAGTGTGATTTTACTTTTAAGTCATGATTATTTTAATATTGATGAAAGTATGGGCACAAGTCATTTCGTTAATGTTAATAAATAGAAATAATAATAAAAGTAAGGCATTTAAGTCATTTTCGATTTAACAAAACAAACAAAGATCAATTATCTATTTCCAACATCCTATCGAGTTAATTATCAAAGCTATCTCAATAAGCCTTCGTGTGATTCAATCAATTTTCAATCATTTTAGCGCATCATCAAAGCTCTCGTGGTCGATTTTCTGGTTCGAAAAGAATCGTCTGATCATCTTATGAAAAAATTCTGGTCATTCATCGATTCTCATTTTTTCTTATGACCGAGAATCATATTATAAATAACTGATGATTCAAATTTCACTTATTCGTGGATTTTTAACTCAAAAGTATAAATTATAAACTCTTCTATTCAAGTAGAAGAACAACATTGTATGTACAAATTCAACAATATTCTTAGTTTGGAAACTTTTTTTTATCTTTTAAATTCACTTTATATCTCGTAAATTTTAATTATATTAATTGATGATCAAGTTGTTGAAAACATGTGAAGTAATAATTTAGATTATTAAATAAATAATTAATAAAAAATATAATTTAATATAAGAAAATATGGGCCGCGTCGAACGTCTAGTATATGTATATATATTCAAGTTTTAGCAAAAATTCGGACATTCTATATGTTTACGTGTCACTTCGAAAAGGACGACCGTACTTATCCCTTTTCGCTAATAACATTTATTTCATCTTTTCTCCTCTTTACATTCGTTTATAAATAACCGGCAAATCTCAAATTCTTCCGTCGGAAAAAAGAAAAAAAAGAAAAGAAAAAAGAAAAAAAATCAGAAAATCGAAAATCCCAAGTAGAAAATCATATTAAAAAACAATGGATATTCTTCTCGAAACTGACCCTCTTTCACAACTGAGCTTACCACCTGGCTTCAGATTCTACCCAACGGACGAAGAACTGCTAGTTCAATACTTATGCAAGAAAGTCGCCGGCCACCATTTTAATCTGCAGATCATCGGAGACATCGATCTTTACAAGTTCGACCCATGGGATCTTCCCAGTAAGTATACTTTTAATTATTTCCGATAGAGCAATAAGATAAACTATATATCTCTTTCACGAAATAATTGACCTCAGACAAGGCTGTGTTTGGAGAGAAAGAATGGTACTTCTTCAGTCCGAGGGATAGGAAATACCCGAACGGGTCGAGGCCGAATCGGGTCGCGGGTTCGGGGTACTGGAAAGCCACTGGTACGGATAAGGTTATTACAACAAGTGAAGGTGGTAGAAAGGTAGGGATCAAGAAAGCCCTTGTCTTCTACGTCGGCAAAGCACCTAAAGGAACTAAAACTAATTGGATCATGCATGAGTATAGACTATATGATTCTTCTCCAAAGAAACATGGCACTTCTCGAGTAAGTATATTATTACTACATATTTATTTGATGTTATATATTTTTTTTTATACGATGATGAATGTAATAATAGTATTTTTTGGTGTTTGCGTTTGAAACAGTTGGATGATTGGGTTTTGTGTCGAATATACAAGAAAACGTCGAGTGCGGAGAAGGCTAACGCCGTTAGCAGCAAAGAGGGATCGTGTTCGTCGGCGTCGTCTCATTACGACGACGTTATGGAATCTTTACCGGAAATTGACGGCCGTTACTTCTCTCTGCCGGTGATGAACTCGCCGGAGCTATTGGTAGAAGAGCAGAAGGTCTTCAATAATCTCCAGCGGTTGGGCTCTATAAATTTAGATTGGGCCACTCTTGCTGGGCTCAGCCCATTACTTGGTTCTGGGCCATAGCCCAAATATGGCGAAATGACATTTACACCCCTGGTGGGATGAAGAGGTTGTGGCAAAGATTTGACATGGTTGGTTTGCTGGAAGGGTTATTCGAACCCTACCGACCCATGGCGATGGGTTGGTTGGCGTTTAGGCAGTGGAATGAAATGTTATGTAGGGGGTTGATTTGTGATTGCTTAATTGTTACTAGTTAGTTAGATGATGTAAATATAGATTTATTTTTCTGCTATTTGAACAAATGAAAGTCGAAAATTTGGGGTTTTGATAATAATAGTTGGTATTGCTATGACAAACATAAAGAAACAAATAAGTGCCATTCTCACAATAAGGGTGATAAGCCCATCCTAGAAGTAAATAGGAATTGAACGAAATATGGGCTAAGACGTACCATAAGAAAACCTTTTCTTTTTTTTTTTCCTTAGGTCCGTCGGAAGTATCTCACTAAACGCTTTCGTAATATTACATTTCGAATAAGTTCAGTCTAATTCGAATCTAAACATTATTATGTCGGGAATGAGATGACTCCATCTTTCTAGTCAGTTAAACACTCTGGTCTATGTGTACCGTCCTAAATTCATGCAGATAGTTAAAGAGTTCGAGTGAAATCAAATCATTTATCTCTATTTGAAAATATTAAGAGTTCGACCACTTATATACATCTGTTGGGAACATAGGACAATTTTTCTGAAGAGAGAAGTCGTTGAAGTAAATTGTAAGAGAACTATTTCGACTGAAATTAGAGAAAATGTACATAAACGTATGTAAATTAGATTACATTTTTTTGAGTAGTAACTTCGTATCATTTCTTATTTCAGCAAATAGTGGATGCTCATCACGTTAGAACACATGTAAACAAGTTATTTTAAGTGTTAGAATCATTTGCTGTCATTCGCTAATGCATTTTTAATATGGAAATTCTGATCTGTTTTCTTTTATATAATTTCATTTATCCCCCCAACAGTCAAAAAACAAAAGGCAAATGCAAATTTAACACTGATTAAACACTCCCAACTCAATATTAAAATATGGGTTAACCACGTGATTAATCAACCCTTTAATTACGGATCATCCACCGCCATATGAATTAACTCCAAAGTCAACCATCACTAAAAATTAATTTAAGACCACAAAACGTTGACCATTCCATCCATGTCGGTCACTCTTACATCTAGCACCATATTATTCTTTCCAAAAGGTCCTTCTTGCACTATATATATATACAGACGAACTTCTTCACTACCAAGAACACAAGCATACAATAACAACTGTGGCGTGATATTTACTTAATATAAAGAAGAAAAAAATGAAATCTTTGTTTGCAGTAGTTGTGCTGCTGATCTCCATGGCTTTTGCAGTATCACAAGTCCCTGGAGATGAAGCAGAGACACACACATGCTATCCATATAACTGCCCATGCTTCCTCAAGAAGATCAATTGCCCTAAAGAATGCAAATCGATGAATCCCAAAAGCCCGACGGCCAAAGTATGCTACGTCGACTGTTATTCCCCCAAATGCCAAGCTGTTTGCAAGCGTAAGGCCGCCGCCATTTATTCCAAGGGAGGAGGAGGCTCGATGTTTTATTTTTCTTACATGCAAGACTGATGTTAAGTTCTATGAATTACAGGTAGGAAGCCGAACTGCCAGGGCCCCGGGGCGGCGTGCCTCGACCCGAGATTCATAGGCGGGGATGGAATCGTCTTTTACTTCCACGGAAAGCGCAATGAGAACTTTGCTTTGGTTTCAGACAAGAACCTCCAAATCAATGGGCGTTTCATCGGTCTGAGGGCACAAGGCAGGCACAGAGACTTCACTTGGATTCAAGCACTAGGAATCCTTCTCGACGAGCACACGGCTCTCTCCGTTGAGGCCACTAAGACAGCACAATGGGACCCACAAGTGGACCATCTCAAGTTCTCTTACAACGGCCAAGAACTGAGCCTGCCTGCTAGGTATCCATCCGTGTGGGAAAACCCTAACAGCAACGTTAGGATCGAGAGGACTTCGGAGAAGAACAGCGCGCTGATCACTCTAACCGAAGTGGCGGAGATTTCGATCAATGTGGTCCCCGTGACTAAAGAGGACGATAGGATTCACAGCTATCATATTCCTTCCGATGACTGCTTCGCTCATTTGGAGGTGCAGTTTAGGTTCTATGGGCTTTCCGACAAGGTCGAGGGCGTTCTTGGGAGGACTTACCAGCCCGATTTCGTGAACCCCGCCAAGCCAGGAGTTGCCATGCCGGTGGTGGGAGGCGAGGATAAGTACAAGACGTCGTCCCTTTTGGTTTCGGACTGTAAGAAGTGCGTGTTTAAGCCATCATCGTCAAGTGAAGAGGTTGAAGAAGAGATCGTTATTGGCGATGGTAATGTGTTGGCTGAGTCTGTGCAGAGCAGCGTAGACTGTACTTTGAAGTGGAACAACGGTAATAATGGGCTCGTTTGTAGGAAATGAGCCACATCTTTGATTCAATGATCGATCATTTGTGATTGTCTTTTCTTTGTTTAGGGACGTTGATTCCCATTATACCTTCAACTATATTATTGAATTCCATCGTTGTATCTTTGGCAATGTATTTTTCTCTATAGTTTATATCAGATCTCTCTCATTCCATTACAAGAAAAAACATTACTTTTCCTTCTTGCAAGATCAGATCTTTGCCTGCTAATTAGTTTTTATCTTTCTTGTTTTCATAAAGAAACGTTTTCAAATATAATAATTTCTTTATATTCATCAAAATCTAACAGTAGTAGGGCCAAAACAGCTCAACTCCACGACCCTATCAAAAGCCCTCTCCCTTCTCTTGATCTTATCAGAAGCATTATCTGCCATGATCACTCCAGCAGATGAAGGCTTCGCCTGAGCAAGATTCTTCTTACAGTAACTCTGAACGCCAGACTTAGCTTGCTGCTGCATCGACCTCAGCGCGTAGTTCCACCGACAAACGCCGACTTGATCTTTCAACGCTTCCACTGCTCCGATGCAAGCTGCTACGACCCAACTCCCTTTTGCTGCCGCAGCCATTAAAGTTTTATTTGGGCTTCGGAGATGTCTATTCGATTTCTTTGGTGAAGGTTTACTTTTATCTTTTCTTGGAGCTTCTTCTTTGCTTGTGTTATAGATTGTCAGAAATTTGGGTTGTTATATAGGGAGATTTGCAGAAAAACTATGAGCGGATTAGCCTATGGTTTGTTTATTACAATGAATCAATTAATTAACAACATTTTTATAATATATTTTCTTCATCGATCCATGCTTTTGGCTGTATGTCTGAGGTGACCTTTTTTGACGCGTATTGTCATTTTTTTTTTGTCAAAAGTCCCTCCCATTGTTTTTATAAAACCTACTTGCTCTAGTTTTTGATAGTTTTTCGGTTCCCACGGAATGATTTATTTATACGAACCATATACTTTGCTTATTATTACAAACAACGTTGGTTGTACATTCTTATTGCCTTCGCACATGTTAGAAATACTCATTTTAAATTTTATTAATGTCGTTGAGATTGGAATTTTCTTTTTAGTTTTGACGCTTATATAAATAATAAACTGAACTTTCAAATGTATTTTGAATAAATACGACCTGTCTAGGTAGAACTACCGATATATAATACTAATTTTTCGAATGGGGTTGGCCTAGCCTAATGTTCAATAAAGTTGTTAAATCCTTTGTTCTTAAACCTTATAGCTTGAGGCAAGTACACGGATTAAGAGGATTAGTCTAGCTGGAAGTCAAGTTCGTCTTACAGTCTAAATAATGAGGTTTAGATTTGCTTCACACTAAACTTAGTCGGAATTTGGAAATCAATATATATATATATATTATATATATATATAGTATGAGATTTGCTATGGTGCATACCCTATCGTGAGCACCCCGTGAGCACCACAAACGTACTTTGCCTCTTTTCGATCCAAAACGAAATTTTTAGCCCAATGTTAATCATATCCCCCTTGCACAATAACATGATGATGTTGTAAAACAGATTCATCTTCATAAAAACACGAAGAAGATCGATAAGAAGAATTTATTTAATATCACATCCGTGTGATGCTTCTTCGTGTTTTTATGAAGATGAATCTGTTTTGCAACATCATCATGTTGTTGTGTAAGGGGGATATGATTAACATTGGGCTAAAAATTTCGTTTTGGATCGAAAAGAGGCAAAGTACGTGTGTGGTGCTCACGGGGTGCTCACGATAGGGTATGCACCATAGCAAATCTCTATATAGTATACTAATTATAATGATCTAGAAGGAAAAAAAAAAACTTTCAAAATCTTGTTAGATTCCATCATTCTAAACTCATTTACTAGGTTCTTAATTCATACAAGGTGTAAGGGAAACAACTGATAATAACCGGGAAAAAAAGCCGCGAAAAAAACGAAACAATCTCCTCAATCTGTTAAAACGCAGTCGATCAGCATCAGTTAAAAATCTTCTCAACTGAGATGTGCCAAATCAAAATCATCGGGAATACGAAACGTGTCAGCAGCTCCTAACTTCCTCCGCTCCTCCGAGTCATCCTCGTCGTCGTTACTATTGTCGTCGTCTTCGTCTTCTCCACGGTGAGGCGAATAAGGCACGAATATGCTTCTCGATTGGCAGTGTGTGTTGGCCAGCATGTTCACTTGTCCGAAATGTGAGATCTCTATCACGACCGTCTCATCGTCCATTGGAAGAGGTTGCTTCCATGGCTCCCCGTCGATCCTCATGAACGTATGGTCTGCAGCTCCTTTGTGAAACTCGAATCTAATCCTACGTGCCTTTCGAAGTATAAAGAAAAATTATTCAACATATAGGAGAAATTTATATATATATATATATGAATCATGATAACAAATGAATAAGTTTGGAGTATATATTTTCTAACCTGAGCCAGGCGAGTGCCATGACCAGCTGGGGCAAATAGGATGAGCCCATGCCAAGCGTCTCTGAAGCCGACGACTTCGAGGTAGCCGTCGTCTACGTATGGAGGAGTTAAATCCCTCTGTTTGAAATATAAGAAAACGACGGCTCATCTATGGGTACCACAATATCAGTTCAGCTCCTAGAGAGCATGGAAGAAAGCATACTATTACTAACCGAGTGAAGCTTCTTCTTGCTAGGACTCCCCCAGGGGTTAAGACCACCTGAGAAACTCGGTAGGTTAAGGCACACTATGGACCTGATGCTGCACGTATATAACGAGCTTGTCAGACGAAAATAAACCCATGGAGAGAGAGAGAGAGAGAGATTGCCTGCTTGGTATTTCAAGGTCTATCCATTTGCCAGGCTCTTTCATGATTTTAATCTTTGCCAATTGAGCAATGTTCCTATAAATGTGAGATATAAACATTTAAATGTTAGCTCCTTAAGAAAATAAATTTATCTGCTTAAGCTTGGGAGATCGACTTCGAAAGGAATCTATAAGATCCATAAGAAGCAACTCGTGCATTATGCTCAGGAAGAAAAGAGAAGTGAGAGATGGACACCTTGAAGATGGATGCGTGAGAGAAGCCCAAAACCATCCTTG
This sequence comes from Lindernia subracemosa, assembly GCA_028392965.1. NCBI lineage: Eukaryota > Viridiplantae > Streptophyta > Magnoliopsida > Lamiales > Linderniaceae > Vandellia > Vandellia subracemosa. The sequence goes on from JAQPCC010000006.1 coordinate 4,331,059, forward strand.
TGTACAGCTAAGTTTAGCATATGTACTCTGCGAAAGTGGAGCAAAATCACTCGTTAAAAGGGATTACTGCAGAAGATTGGCTTATAATGGCCAGAAAAGTATCGTTGAGGATAAATCATTTAGTACAATACTGAGCAATTGAACAGACATATTATGGACCTGATTTACTAATTGATTGGTGAACTTTTCTGGGTGTAGTTTCCTCTCACTGTGAAATGCATAAGAAACTTGTGCATCCATCCCTGTACAAAAAAAAAGTATGTTGAAAACCTATCAATCCATTAGAAGACTACGGTATGTATTTAAAACTAGCCATGTCCGAAGGGATTATAACAGGTGTTTTTAAGGAGATACAAAAGGTTCATGACATTGTCAAATCCAAGTGTAAGATAATAAGAGAAACATACAGTTCAATGACAGAAACTTACCCATGCTAAAGTAGTTCCAAAATCCTCCTCGAAAAGTATGGTATCCCTCCTAAAACACGAAACATTGAAGTTCAGACAATTCCCTCGCTCGCATGACTAATAGATAAAATCAACATAAATGACTAACTTCTATTAATTTGAACATAGAATAGAAGCAAAAACAGATTTAGTACCTCGTTTAGTTCGTCTGTTGGGGAGACGCGATGAAATGCATGCAATGAGTGGGGCAGCTCGAGAGGTGCTATAGGATCAAATGAACCTTCGCCAGGAGCTTTCATTCTCATAAGAATATGCCAGCTGTATAGAACTCAAACTATTTACTACTCAGTCATATAAGGTAAGAAAACCTCTGGAAGCATCATTAAGCGAGGAAAAAAAGAGCATACTACAGACAAACTGCAGTGTAAAAATAGGTTGCAAGAGTTATCTCTACCTGTCGACTTTCATCTCTTGTGCATCCTTTACTTGATTTAAGAATGCCTTTACAGACTGATGGTCAGTGCCGGGATTTTTCTTTCCCTGTGAACAAAATGAAAGTTAAAGACTAAAAGTGAAAAATTAACAAGATCACGCTGGCCACTGCTAAGAAACTAATAGGACAACTTTCAAGTTTATGCAATAGCTAGACAAAGTAGTTATAACAGCATTATATGCAAACCCATGGGATATTTCCGCAATGTTGATGAGTTCTGAAAAATACTAATGTTCGGACAACCTATCATGAAATACAATCATAAATCTTACCCAACCAAACGAAAATGGAAGATTGTTCCCTGTTCCTAGTGGCATGGTTGCCACGGGAGGCGACTTTGAAAGTTTAAGATCGGAAATGACTCCAAGAATCCACCCAGCTGTTCCATCCCCACCAGCAACCTTATATATCATTGGACAACCGTTTTAAACATGGTTCACATAATTATGCTATAAATTTGTTTCGGAAGGTCATAAATCAGTTAATCAACTTACAATGATTCTTAACCTTTGGTGGATATCAGCAGCAAATCCATCTCCGTTTCTCTTGAGCTTCTCCAAATTCAAATAAAGCTGGTGGAGCACCTTCTCGGGTTTCTTTTTTCCCAGATCAAACACCTAAAAAACAAAATGGTTTTTACACTCTGTGTCTTAGTTTCTTTTTACGACAGTGCAAGTGGATAAACAAGAATAACAATCACGGAGTTTATACCTGATTAGGGTTAAGAAGGCTATTATAAGTTTCCAAAAGTTCTCCACCCAATTGACCACCACTTTTTGAATTGATAAACACAATCACAGGACATTCAATCTTATTATTACATTCTTCTGACTTTTCTGCTTCAGGTACAAGTATATAATCTGGGATGTAGTACTCCATTAAAGTTTCTGCTGCCTCCATATCACCGTTTGAAGCTTCTTGACTGCAAGATCAACCAAGTACATACGACACGTTAAAAAAATAACCAAGCCACTTTTTTGAATAAAGCAATCAGCTCAATGCATTATTGCAATGGTCAGCAATGTGAAAGAAGATAAAATCAACAAATAATTGAATAAGAACATATATTACAAGATTGCTTCCCCAAAGGTAAAACAACATTACAGAGGAATCTCGATGTCAAAAGTCAGAATTTAGTATACCATTGATTCACAGAAACACCGTATCTAAGGATTATGATCACGGCAGAGGAAAAGGAATTTAAACATAAGTGGAAAAGGAATTTAAACATAAGTCTCTTCTGCAAGAATGAATATTGAAAAAAAAAATAAATAAATAAAATGTGCGCCTTGTCGTAAAAACTCACCCTTTACGGAAAACATTATGCAACGATTGTCTTAGATCGTTCACCATCTTCTTCGACTCCCCCATTTTAGCTGCACAAAACAAAAAACAAAATGCCATAAACATATTAAACGAATGCCCATCCAAAAGAACAATGATTGCCATCAGTTAAAAAGGGAGAAACTTATACCTAACCCAAATAATAATTCAACCCAGATTCAGATCCTTGAATCAGAATCGCCGATAGATGTTTGAGTTCGCAAAAAATTTGAAATTCAAGCAATTGATGTATCACTCATTCACCTGTTGATACGCATGAATAAACATATATATAAACACACTATGATTTTAACTAGAAGAAATCCATCGCTGTCGCAGGATAAACCGCGTGATTAGAAATGGAACAGTCTATGAATTCGCAGCTAAGACTCTTACATGTAAATTTCGCGTGTCAACGGGTCAAATCATTCATTACTAACGCACCTTACTATCATTTTCATGCATACATTTATTTATTCATTAATTTTTATTTAAATATTGTTTAAATGAAAGAAAGAAGGGAAAGAACGTGGAAATGTGCATTGGCCGTTGATTCGTTAATTATTGTCTTATGAAGGAATGTTGGCTCTCTATTTTTTTTATTTTTTTAACTTAGGCTGTACAAAATCTAAAATACCGTAGGAAAAAAAAAAAAGAAAGAAAAACTGAAAATTTAAGACGAATGAAACTCAGTTCTCAAATCAATAATAGTCCTTTTTAATACAACTCATAAGATCAAGTATCATTTTGTTTTCTTACTATCTTCCCTCTGGCAATGTCATGGTCACCTCATTTGCGGAGCTTAACGTGTACGTACTAAATGCCGTATCTGCGGAAAATACGTTTCTCTCCGTGAAGAAACCTGGCTCTTTAGCTTGAGGCAAGACGACGTCGTTCTCCAGCATGAAGACAACTGAAGACATGGTCGGCCTGTCCTCGGGATTTTGCTGCACGCACAAAAGTCCCACGTGTACCGTTTTTAGTACATCGGACGAGTAAAGTGGTTTGAGCATACGGTCATCGACTAGCTCCATGGATCTTCCTTCTTTGTATAGCACCCACGCCTGCAAAACGATAGACCGACCGTAATTAATGGACAAATTTGAGAAATGTAAAGGGGGTTAAGAGCCCTTTTCATAGCACGAATGGACCTTCTTACATGTCCAAGAAGGTTGTGGTGGTGATGTGTGTGTGAAAATCTCCTATTTCTTCTGCCACTTAAGATCTCCAGCACTATGACTCCAAAGCTGAAAACGTCTGACTTTACGGAGAAGATGCCGTCAATGGCATATTCTGGCGACATGTAGCCACTAAGTAGTCGATATGAATATTAAAGCTTCAGCTCATCAAAACGTCAAGAATATAACTGAAAGAACTTAAATGTGTGGAGTGACTGAAGAAACTTAACTATGTTCCCACAACTCTGCTAGTGTTTGCCTCGTCATCGTTCCACACGAAAGATCTAGCCATGCCAAAGTCTGATATCTTTGGATTCATGTTTGAGTCTAACAATATGTTACTAGTTTTGAGGTCTCGATGGATTATTCTCAGCCGAGAGTCTTGATGAAGATACAACAGCCCACGGGCAATGCCAGTGATGATTTGAAATCTTCTGGGCCAGTCGAGCAGCTTACTTAGCGTGTAATCTGTATGATAATAGGTAAGGTTAAAATTACTATTAGAAATATTACAAAATACGTACAAGAGTTAGGCGTCTTTTTACCGAATAAGATCAAGTCTAGACTTCTATTAGCCAAGTACTCGTATATTAACATCTTCTCTGTTCCTTCAATGCAGCATCCTAAGAGCTTCACGAGGTTCCGATGCTGTAGTTTCGCTATGAAGATAACTTCATTCTTTAGTTCGTCAATTCCTTGCATGGATGTTTTCGATAACCTCTTAACAGCAATTTCTTGTCCACTTTCCAGAATACCCTAAAATCCATATCATTTGAAATTCAAAGGTCTTGTCGGTGGTATTTTCATGTATTTAGTACTGCTAACTAGACATTCTACCTTGTAGACAGGTCCAAAGCCGCCCTCGCCAAGCTTATTGTCTGGTGAGAAGTTGTCCGTAGCTTTCGTTATCGTCAACATATCAAACAATGGAAGCTCCATGTCATCATGAAGATGACTTTCACTGGGCTGTTCTGAAACTAAACAATGTAATGGATGAAATTCAATGCAGAAGATTATGCAGAAGAGTAGCTTTAGTTTTTAGTTAATAGCAAATCTGCAGATCGTTTCATACCTAATTCTCTCAGATTTGCTTTGTACCTTCTTTGTATGAACACTATAATGAGAAGTCCCAGAAAAACCGCCACCGTAAATGAGGTCAAAGTCCCTACTAGTATCTTCTTCTTTCTTTCAGATTCTGCAAAATTATATTCAAACAAAAATGATAATCGCTTTCAAGGAAAGGAAATACTATGAGAAATGTATGGTGTTTCAGCACATTCAACTACTGTTCTGCTTGTAAGTTAAAATTTTTGAAATTCTAGCATTCAAGTACAGAATCTTACCCAATTCATACGATGCCATTCTGATAAAAATCTCTCTTTTGCCTTCATAAAGCTGTCTAATATCAACCAAATCCCCGGACCATATCAAACATCCGCTTCCTCCGTTTCTTACATCCAAACTCGCATAAGCCATACACGAACAATTTTTCATGCACAAAACTTTACATTCTTTCAAACTCAAGCCCGTGAGCGGCCAAGCATATTTCTCGTCGGGCAATTTTATCCGAGAGTACCTTATAAATCCATCCGTTTCGCAATGAATAGGCGTCCTCCGTTTGCATCCATCAGACCAATCAGCGGCGTCCCATTTATCAGGAGACTTTGGAACAAATCTATTTAAACAGCTACAGATTGGACTATTTGCAGTATTACATATCCCATAACCTCTACACATGTTGTAATCATCACAGCTATCTGCGGGAAAATATAAGTAGAGATTCCAACCTCGACTATTAGACAATGACCATGTCCACCTCTGTGCTGATCCGCTAGAGTTCATTATGAATCTTGACTTAACTGAGCTGTTGAGGAGCTCAAAGTGGTAATAGGTTTCTTTATCCGTATAAACCACATCATATACAAAAATGTTATTCTTCTGCAAGATTGGGAGACCGTTATATCCTGCGCCATTCCAAGAACCTGTTCTGCACACCTCGTCGGTATTTCTCCTGACGACCAGTTGAGGATTTCCGGCCACATCCAGTCGATAGTTATAATCCCCAGTCCCTGGATCTTCACGGTTTTTCCAGGATGTTAGAAATGTTTCACGGCCTGTAATGAAATTCAAACCAAGTTTCATGCCTGGTAAGAGCGTATCAGTTGGATGATCAAAGCCCTGCCATATGTAGTTTTCGTGGCGATCATCGTTGGCTTCTTTTACGATAAGATTTCCCGAGTCGAGTAATTTTGCGACAGGCTTCTTCGGGGTTTGTTGTGAAGTGTAGTTGGTGGACCATATGATGGTATTATTACCATCTACAAGAACTAAATTACCACTACTGCTGAGTTTTAACAGAGAAGAACCTGATGAGTTTGTGAGCGGATTATCTCTATTCGCTACCCAAACAACCGTGAAATCTGGTATGTCCTTGTACCATATGCCCACGTATCGATTCTCGGAATTCCCAGGATAGAAAAATCCCAACTCGAAGCTTCCGTCCGAAGAAATAAGCACCTCATCTTCCCTAAGAACTTGAGTTGCATCTATGGTGTCCAATGCACTGCAAAAGGTGCTTAGACTTAACAAAAACACAAAGGCGAGAAGAAAAGCGAAATGTTCACGCAATCTACTCATAGTTTTTGGAGCTTTCAAGTAATATGTGATGCTCTTCGTTTTACTATATTCAATATATTGATCAAATCATACTTGTTGAACCTTGTCCAACAGTGCAATTTGATATTTTTCCTGATAATTACACAGTACTGAATGCCTTTTGTTTTCAAGTTTGTCAAAGACATGGACGCATTCGCAGGACTACAAGAAGACTTGACCAGCTGTATATCAAGGGACCCATTTCATGTCAAGACATAACGAACTAGAAGAATTCTAATTTCGATTACAGACCATCAATGCTGTTCACACACAAGACATCCAAATACTGAAGGCAAACAAACACATGCACATCTTGCTAATATAGACCAGATGAGGGACTGTAACTTATAACTTCTCTACCTGGCTAGATTTCAACATCATTGGGGTGATTTCATTCGTTGACCTTCAAGCATTAGCCCGAGAGATACATCTGACGAAGGGACTTGAGGATTATATCCATTTCTGTAATCTCTGTCCCTGGACCATCGCTGCTTTTCCGTCCCACAAAGAGATGTTAGATGGGCCTGCATTGAAACTCGAATAAAGTTCAAGTCCGGCCAGAGCATATTAGCAGGATGATCAAAGCTCAGCGAACAAGATCACCTCAGTGGAGCAATTGCTCGAGCAGGGTTTGTGCACAATGAATCGGTAGAACTTTGGAACACATAAGGATATCTTTACTATCATCTGCATGCAATCATATGTTTAGTATAAACTTCTTTAACAGAATGGGACTTAGCTTTGCCGACATAACGTCGTCACTAGGAACACTTTTAGGGGAAACTAATTTGGAACTATGCTAATCTCAGTCATTACATCGCTTTCAAACTCCCCCTATCTTAGCGACTAATGTTGTCATGGTTCCATGTTACACCAAAAAACATAATGGGAAACATATCACATTATAGGTCGTGGTGTATTTCAACTTTTTTGAACTGATAATATCTTGTTCATATATTCACGTGTTAGATGTTGTCAAAATTAAACTTCCCAAAGGTAAATTCCATTGTCGGCAGATATATATATATATATATATATATAGATTTAGTTTTTAATAATGTTGAAAAGCCAACCATTTCTTTCATACAAACGACTTTATAATTGGTACGGACACAAGCTTTGTTCTTGGTTCAAACCTCGAATTTAAACTTGTGATGAACCTTTGTAAAGAAAAAAAAAAAAGTTTAAATTTTTCATGGTGCTTTCAACCTCCAAAGCCAATCCCAGATAACACAGATAGAAATAGAGCGTCTCTTCTCTATTTTTCCAGGCCTTTATAACGATGGATAGAAACATAAGCCGACTTTGATATGTATATTACAAAGAGAATTCTTATTTTCTTTTCTATCTTCCCTCGGGCAATGTCATGGTCACCTCATTTGCAGAGCTTAGCGTGTACGAACTATCTGCGGAAAATACGTTTCTCTTCGTGAAGAAACCTGGCTCTTTAGCTTGAGGCAAGACGGCGTCGTTCTCCAGCATGAAGACAACTGAAGACATGCTCGGCCTATCCTCGGGATTTTGCTGCACGCACAAAAGTCCCACGTGTACCGTTTTTAGTACATCGGACGAGTAAAGTGTTTTGCCCATACGTTCATCAACTAGCTCCATGGATCTTCCTTCTTTGTATAGCACCCATGCCTGCAAAACGATAACAATCGACCATGGAGTTGATACCCCGAAAGTTTCGAGTAGTTGGAACCTATTTGAAAACTGATATCTTTTCTCTTTTCTGATAAAATCAAACATAATTACAACATTATGGGGTCAGCATTAGGATTGTTTTTGCAATGTAGAGAGCGTTGGGAGCCTATGAACGAATGAAACTACTTACATGTCCAAGAAGGTTGTGGTGGTGATATGTGTGTGAAAATTTCCTGTTTCTTTTGCCACTTAATATCTCAAGCACTATAACTCCAAAGCTGAACACATCTGATTTTACGGAGAAGATGCCGTCGACGACGTATTCTGGCGACATGTAGCCACTAAAAAGATATATTGAATATTGAAGATTCAGCAAACTTAGAACGTCGATCATATAGCTGGAAGGACTAGAATTTATCGATAAATTGATGCAAACTTACTACGTTCCAACAACTCTGCTAGTGTTTGCCTCGTCATCGTTCCATCCGAAAGATCTAGCCATGCCGAAATCTGATATCTTTGGATCCATGTTTGAGTCTAACAATATGTTGCTAGTTTTGAGGTCCCGATGGATTATTCTCAGCCGAGAGTCTTGATGGAGATACATGAGCCCTCGAGCAACGCCAGTGATGATTTGAAACCGTTTCAGCTAATCGAGCTGCTTACTTTGTATAGGATCTGCAAGATTAATAACAACTTAGGTTTTAGAAGTTCTAGGAAGTTGTTAGAGATTTATAACAGATTAGGTTTCTCTTACCAAATAAGATCAAGTCTAGGCTTCGATTAGCCAAGTACTCGTATATTAACATCTTTTCTGTTCCTTCAATGCAGCATCCTAAGAGTTTCACGAGGTTTCGATGCTGTAGTTTCGCTATGAAGATAGCTTCATTATTGAACTCAACTAGTCCTTGCATGGATGTTTTCGATAACCGTTTCACAGCAATTTCCTGTCCACTCTCCAGAATGCCCTAAATCCATATCATTTGAAATTCAAAGGTCTTATAGGTGGTATTTTCCATGTGTTTAGTACTGCTAACTACAAGATATTCTACCTTGTAGACAGGTCCAAATCCGCCTTCGCCAAGCTTATTGCCTGGTGAGAAGTTATTCGTGGCTCTAGTTATGCTTTGCAAGTCATATGACGGAAGCTCCATGTCTTCACGAGGACTACCTTGTTCTGAAACCAAGCAATGTAATGGATGCCAATAAACATAGAAAGAAGATGATGCAAAAGAGGAGCTTTAGTTTTTAGCTCATAAGAAATTTGCAGATAGATTCTTTCATACCTAATTCTCCCAGTTTGAGATGTGTTTTATTCCTTCTTCGGACGAACCATGTAATGAAAACTCCAAGAAAAAACACCACGGCCAACGATGTCAAAGTCCCGACTAGAATCATTTTCTTCTTTCTTCCATATTCTGCAATTATATTCTCCGAAAAAAGATTAGTTGACAAGCAGTAATAAATTTATGGTGTTTCTACACATTCAAATGCCTTTCTTCTAGCTCAAACTCTTGAAAGTAAAGTAGTACGAAATCCTACCCAATTCGGAATTAGCCATTCTGATGAAAATCTCTCGTCTCCCTCCATAAAGCTGTTTAATATCAACCAAATATCCAGACCAAAGCAGACATCCACTTCCTCCATTTCTTACATCCAAACTCGCATAAGCCACACAGGAACAATTTCTCATACACATAGCTTCACATTCTCTTAAACTTATGTTCCCATGCGACGAAGCATATTCCTCATCAGGCAACTTTATCTGAGTAAACTTCACAAATCCATCGGTTTTGCAGTCAGTAGGCGTCCTTCTTTCACATCCATTATTAGACCAATCAGTCCTTGCCCATCTTTCAGGAGACTTTGGAACAAATTTATTTAAACAGCTACAGATTGGATAATTTGCACTATTACACACCCCATAGTCTCCGCACGTGTTGTAATAATCACAGTTATCTGCGGGGACATATAAGTTCAGAATCCAACCTCGACTGTCAGCCGAAGACCATGTCCAACTCTGCGCGAATCCAGTGTAGTTCATTACAAATCTCGACCTAACCGAGCTGTTGCGGAGATCATAGTAATAATATGCTTCCTTATCTGTGTAAACCAAATCGTTTATGAGAACGTTATTCTTATTCATGCCAGGGAGGCCGTTATATCCTTCCCCATTCCAAGAACCTGTTCTGTACACCTCGTCGTTATTTCTCCTGATGACAAACTGAGGATATCCATTTACATCCAATCGATGGGTATAATCTCCTGTCCCTGGATCATCACGGCTCTTCCATGATGTTAGAAAAGCTCGATGCCCTGTAACAAAATTCCAACCAACTTTCATGCCTGGCAAGTGCGTGTCAGTCGGATGATCAAATCCCTGCCAAAGATAATTTCCTGAGCTATAGTCATTCGCTTCTTCTACGACGAGATTTCCCGAGTCGAGCAGTTTCGCAACAGGGTTTTTCGGGGTCCGTTGTGATGTGTAGTTTGTGGACCATATGATGGTACTATTTCCATCTACAAGAACTAAGTTACCACTACTGCTGAGTTTTAACTGAGAAGAACCTGATGAGCTTGTGAGCGGATTATCCCTATTCGCAACCCAAACAACCGTGAAATCTGGTATGTCCTTGTACCATATGCCTACGTATCGATTCTTGGAATTCCCAGGATAGAAAAATCCCAACTCGAAGCTTCCATCCGAAGATATAAGCACCTCACCTTCTCTAAGATCTTGAGTTGTATTTATGGTGTCCATTGCACTGCAGAAGGTGTTTAGACCAAACAAAAACACAAAGGCAAGAAGAAAAACGAATCGTTCATGCAATCTACTCATGGTTTTAGAGCTTTCAAGTAATATGTGATGCTCTTCGTTTACCTATATTCATTATTTCGATCAGATTTATTGAACAATGTGGATCAGTGCATTTGATATTTTTCCTGGTAGTTACATTACTGAATGCTTATTGTCAATGAAGACAAAGAAGACTTGACTTGCTCTAGCAAGGGACACATTTCATGTCAAGACTTAAGGAACTAGACGGATTCTTATTTCGATTAGAGACCATTAATGCTGTTCACACACAAGGCATCCAAACACAAAATGCAAACACATGCGCATCATGCTAATGTATACCGAGAGATACCTCCATTTGAGTATATCCGTCGCAATAATCTCCTGCCCCTGGATCATCGCTACTTTTCCTTTCCACAAAGAGATGTTAGATACCCTGAGTGGAGCAATTGCTCTAGCAGGTTATGCACAATGAATGAGTAGAGCTGTGGAACACATAACGATATCGTTACTATCAACAAACAAGAACTAAAAGGTTTGTTAGCTTTTTTATGATCTATGAGAGGTGTTGAAGCTTGTAAGTAGAGAAGGAAAATGAAGGAGATAAGTTACAACTTCTTTCACTTAGAACATCATCTTACATTGATTCATACTATGGTTTTCATACTACATGCATACTTTGATACATCACTTATATAGATAATATATGACTAAAGTTTCTACCATAAACCATGCTTTGTCTACCTAAGTTACCTAACACATCACAAAGCATGGTGACAAGACTTTACCAAAACTTTCAACTTTGCCGATGCTTTACTAACCTAAGACATTTCAAGGCATGGGGTTACATTATTACAAAAGATTGTGCAAAACATCATCATAACATTAAGGAAAATATTAAATATATTAATATTTTAACACTCCTCCTTAATATTTTCCTTAATGACGCCTAAACGACTGTTAGATTTGAGTCTTCATTTAGGCGAAGACTTCATCATAATATCGGCATATTGATCATGACGACAATAACTGAGCTTCGCCTTACCTTCTTTTTTAGCTTGTTGAGTCGAATGAAACTTGATCTCGACCGTTTCTACATTTGCGGCGGCTTCATCGTGAACGAGAAGCTTTGGCTTCGGCGTGCTCCTCCTCATTTTAGACTTCTTTAAGGGTTCGAGAGACAAATGTCGAATATGTAAATTTTCATCCATCGCCATCTCCTCCTTCATCGTATGTCTCCGTTCATCATGCTTTATTTCTTCTTCTACCGAGGGAGATTTCATGATAGCACACATGCATTTTTCATGTATCGGCATAGGCCAGACAAGAGGGCCATCATCATCATCATTGTTTGAGACATAGTGAACACCTTCATGTATCTCATTAAACGTCAAAGGGAAGTGTTTTTCAATCATAGCCACCTTCGCCAACATCACAACATTCGGGTCATAGACAACACATGCGTTGTCTTTGAATAAAAGAGAGTATCCTCTTTCCATCATTCTTGAAACACTCAAAAGATTTTGAGTTAAATGAGGAACAAAGAGAACATCGGGAATATACTTTGTACCTCGTTTTGTGTTGACCGGTATCGATCCTTTCCCTTCGGCTTGAATGACCTTCCCATCTCCTAGTCGAACCTTGTCTTGATGGATTTGTCCAAGCTCGCAAACATCTTCTCATCTTTGCACATGTGGCTTGTACAACCACTATCAAGGAGCTATGTTTGCTCACTTTTCTCTTCGGGCATCGCGATAAATAGCCTCTTCTTGATAAGTTATACCCTTATTTAATCCCAGCCATACGATATTCCTTTCTTTCATCGAACGGTCCTCATTGTAACTAACAATGAGAATATTAGTTAACAGTTCCTCAACGTTTTCAGCTCTGTTCTTTTCTTTCAAAATCATAGAGCTTCATATCAGGTTGAACACTTGAGCTCTTTAACATCAGAGTTTGGCTTTATTTCTCCACAAATCTCCACCTTAAAGCCATAACTCTTAGTCATCTTATGATCTTCATTTTGCAACCCAGTTCAAGCGATCCCAACAAGCTTTAACTCGTTCATCTTCAGCCAAGACACAAGCATTTCCACAGCTTTCAGTTCGTTCTGCAACCTTGCATTATCATCTGAGTTTCTGCAATTTCCAATCAAGGCCGCCTTGATTGATACCTGCTCTGTTGGTCTTCATCTTCCAGCAACTTAAGACCTCGAAGAGCACCTCATCAACTTCAAGCAAGATTGAAATTTCCCGCTTGAAGCCGACTTGGTGATCTTAGTAGCCGAGCTGTCCTTATTCAAGCTTAGCGTTGCTCCAGCTAACTTCCTTTCCTTCCCAGCTCCATGAACCTTCTTTAAGATCCATTTACAGCCGAAAAATCCCTCCTTCTTGGTCTCATTTTCAGCAGAAACCGCAGCATCAAACAGTGAACTTTCTGTTTCACTTATGGTTCTTGCAATCCTCGAAACATCTTCATGTTGATCCGAGCCTTCCAAAATTTCAGTCCCTGTTGGAGTATGCCCCTCAGGTGATTTGAAAATGCTCATTCTAGCTCCATAATTGCTTCTCACACGCTCAGATTCTTCACTTTCTGAGCCAAATTCATCAGACTCATTTTCAGCAGATTCTGTAGAATCTGAAATTTCAGACTCAACCTTGTATATTGCAGCCACATTCTCCACCTCGATATGAGGCCTTTTTGAGGTTTCTTGGACAGTGTTCAAGTCCCCACACTTCCTAGTTGCTCTAACCTTGCTTGCCTCCACAGAACAACCTTCCAACACGTAAATACCGTGCCTTCTAAACCCGCTCAGAACCAGCCTTCTTTGATTCCAGACTTTGATCTGTCCAGCTGATGTTTGAGTGATGTAGCCTCTCTGATCCAATGCTCCGATTGATATTAGGTTCCTCCTCAACTCAGGCACGTACCTCACATTCTTGAGAACTCCCATATTCCCAGATTTGAGCCTCAATCGAACAGAGCCAATTCCAGAAACTTGACAGATTTTATCATTGCCAAGCTTCACAGTTTCTTGCCTTAATTCCCTGAAATCTTGCATCCATTCCTTGTTGCAAGTGATGTGGAATGAACATCCCGAGTCTAGGATCCATTCCTTGGTTGCTTCTTGCCCAGAAACAGTGAGGATTTCTGCAAAATCATCACCATTACACACAAAATCTGCAGCAGAATTTATTTGACCTGGATTTGAGTTTGATCAGTTTCTTCTTGGGCAGTATCTCCGTATATGTCCCTCTTCGTGACAGTGATAGCACCTCACGGGGCTTCTTGGCTCAGACCTCTCCTTGTTCTTGCCTTCCTTCTGCCCAAAACCAGATTTGTCCTTAGCATACAACAGCTCCGCACGATTCTGAAAAATTTCAGAATCTTTTCTTGAGTTGAGTTGTTTTGAACTGAGGGCTGAGAACATCTTCTAATTTGAGCGCTTCTCGGCCATACAACAACGCCTCTCTGAAGTGATCATGGCTTCTTGGCAATGAGGATAGCAAAAGCAATGCTTGATCTTTATCTTTCATCGTCTCGCCCACATTCTCAAGATCAAGAATGAGCTTAGAGAATTCATCGATCTGCTCTTCCATCGGCCGTTCCTCTTGCATTTGAAACTTGTAAAGTGCCTGCTTTAGATACAACCTCTTGGCCAGGGACTTGGTCATGAACAAAGCATCGAGTTTCTTCCAAATATCCTCTGCCGTTGTCTCTTTTTCCACCTTACGCAGCACTTGATTGGACAAACAAAGAATGATCGAATTATATGCCCTTTCTCTTATCTTTTTCTTGAGTGAAACCGCCATATCCTTCGGCTCCATCTCGGCCTCGGGCTTCAACGTCTCCTCAAGACCCTTCTCTGTAAGAATGGCTTTCATCTTCATCTTCCACAGACCAAAGTCATTTTTGCCCGTGAAGATCTCCATTTCGAACTTTGTGGCAGCCATATGAAGATTGCGTCGTTCCACGCTCACCGCACCAATTGTCGTGATTCCGGCCACCACAAGATGCCCAACTCGATGAAGATTACAGTGTGTGTGTTTAAACGATCGAAAGAATCAATCTTGGTTGCGATCGAATAAGAAAACAGAAAGAAATGAATCACAGAAAACACACAGACATACGTGGTTCGGCTGAGATTTCAAGCCTACTCCACGGACCAACAGAGCCTTTATTCACGAATCTAAGAGAAGGGATTACAAGTATGGAACTTTCTCTCCAACTCTCACTTTTACAAGTCACTCAGAAACTCACTCTACGAAAAGATATGATCGCTCAAAGATAGCTACTTCAACACTGCAAGTCTGATATTTATAGAACTGAAACAGCTTTAACTGCTCGACATGTTGTACCTTGCGCATCACGAGCTGTACCACGCAGTAGACTCCAACTTATAAAAGCGTGAAGACACTTTTATAAGTTATACCCTTATTTAATCCCAGCCATACGATATTCCTTTCTTTCATCGAACGGTCCTCATTGTAACTAACATTTTGAATATTAGTTAACAGTTCCTCAACGTTTTCAGCTCTGTTCTTTTCTTTCAAAACCATAGAGCTTCATATCAGGTTGAACACTTGAGCTCTTTAACATCAGAGTTTGGCTTTATTTCTCCACAACTTTCATCAACAAGCTCCATGGATCTTCCTTCTCTATATTGCCCCCATGCCTGCAAAAAGATAATGATCAAACCATGGAGTAGATATACCCCGAAATTTTCTAGTAGTTGGAAGTCGAAAACTAATATGTTTTTTCTTTTTTTCTTCCTTGATGAAATCAAACATAATTACAACATTATGGGGTCAGCAATTAGCCTTTTCTAATGCACAAATGAGAGTTCTTACGTGTCCCAGGAGGTTGTGGTGCTGATATGTGTGTGAAAATTTCTTGCCACTAAAGATTTCCAGCACTGTAACTCCAATGCTGAACACGTCTGATTTTACGGAGAAGATACCATCAACGACGTATTCTGGCGACATGTAGCCACTAAAAAGATATATTGAATATTTCAGATTCATCAAACTTACAACGTCGATCATATAGCTGAAAGGAATAGAATTTATCGATAAATTGATGCAAACTTACTACGTTCCAACAACTCTGCTAGTGTCTGCAAACTTACAATATGTTGCTAGTTTTGAGATCCCTATGGAGATACATGAGCCCACGGGCAATGCCAGTGATGATTTGAAACCGTTTCAGACAATCGAGCTGCTTACTTTGTATAGGATCTGCCAGATTAATAACAACTTCGGTTTTAGAAGTTCTAGGAAGTTGTTAGGGATTAATAACAGATTAGGTTTCTCTTACCAAATAAAATCAAGTCTAGGCTTCGATTAGCCAAGTACTCGTATATTAACAACTTATTAATAACCGTATCACAGCAATTTCTTGTCCACTCTCCAGAGTCGCCTATAATCCATATCATTTAAAATTCAAAGGTCAAAAACTTATAGTCATTCTCATATAAGTAGTACGGATGAATGGAAAACAGTCTACCTTGTAGACAGGTCCGCCCTCATGTGGCTTTAGCAATAAACTGCAAGTCATATGATAGAAGCTCCATGTCTTCACGAGGACTGCTTGTTCTGAAACTAAGCAATATCATGGATGTCGATGAAGTATGAAGAATATATAATGCAAAAGAAATGTTTTGGTTTCTAGTTCATAAGAAATTTGCAGATAGATTCTTTCATACCAAATTTTTCCAGTTTGAGATGTGTTTAATTCCTTCTTCGGACGAGCCATATACTGAAAACTCCAAGAAAGCGCACCACGGCCAATGACGCCAAAGTCCCGACTAGTATCTTTTTCTTCTTTCGTCCATATTCTGCAAAAATTATATTCTCCGAAAAATGATTATTTGACAAGCAATAAGAAATTTATGGTATTTCTGCACATTCAAATATCTTTCTTCTAGCTCAAATTCCTGAAAGTGAAGTAAAACAAAATCCTAACCAATTCGGAATAAGCCATTCTGATAAAAATCTCTCCTTCCTCCCTCCGTATAGCTGTTTCATATCAATCATCTCTTCAGACCAAAGCAGACATCCGCGTCCTCTGTTTCTTAAATCCAAACTTGCATAAGCACACAAGAACAATTTCTCATACACTTAACATCACATTCGCCTAAACTTATTCGCCTAAGCATATTTCTCATCAGGCAATTTTATCTGAGAAAATTTCACAAATCCATCAGTTTTGCAGTCAGTAGGCGTCCTCCTTTCACATCCATCAGACCAATCAGTGCTTGCCCATCTGTTGGGGGATTTTGGAACGAAGTTATTTAAACAGCTACAGATTGGATAATTTCCAGTACTACATATCCCATAACCTCTAGAGGTTTTGTAATAATCACAGTTATCAGCCGGGACATATAAGTACGCATTCCAACCTTGGACTATCAAATGACAATGTCCACCTCTGTGACAAACCAGCTAGTTCATCATAAATAAAGACAAACTGAGTTGTTGAGGAGATCATAGCGATAATACGCTTCCTTGTCTGTATAGACCAAATCGTATACAAAAATGTTATTCTTCTTCACGCCAGGGAGACCGTTATTTCCTTCACCATTCCAAGAGCTTGTTCTTAATACCTCATTGATACTTCTTCAGGTTTATATATGGACGTCTCATGGATTTAGAAAAATCCCAACTGGAATCTTCCATTACAATGCTGTTGATTCCAACTGTGTTTCTGGTTAATAAGGATATGAAAATACAACCGAACCAAGAAGTTTTCTTTCGATTGATTAAAACATATTATACGGATAAATACCGAACATCTTCAACCAATGCAGCGCAGTTAATAGAATAAGAACTTCAGTCATTTACTACAAATGCTTGCACAGCCAACAGTCAACTGGAAATTCAATTTCAAAAACATAGACAGAAATAGATTCTAGTGCTGTTCAATCCCAATTACATCAGTAAAGTGGAGTGAGATGGTCATAATCGTTCTTCGTTCAGTAAACATCTGATGGGAAGATAAAGATGATCCTCACTAGCAGAGTTGTCGTCTTAAGACTGAAAAATCCATAGCAAATTCATTCAATTGAACTGATAGTTGTACTTTCATTACAGCCCAGTTAGTTCACTTTGGCACATCCATTGCCATTCATTCTCCTCTACCTGCAAGAAAAATGTAATAAGAAGGAATACATAAGATTCATATACCTAAGCAAATGTCAGGTGCCTCTTTTCCATGCAATATGATAGAACAAGAGGCTGCGGCAATGGCGGCTTATACATCGATGCATAAAAGAAAAATAAAAATTAAGACTGATTTTTAGGTGTACTAAACAGAAAGCTAGTGAGTTATGTGATATGAGACAAGCAAAGATTTTCATGTAATTTCCACACCATAAACCAGCTAACAAGCAATATAACCAAGGAAAGAGAGCTTGTAAAAAGATGAACTTACACTTAAAGGAGCTCTCGCAAAGGGAAACACCGTAAGCTCGCAGTGTTCATGAAAAAGTCGCCGAGGTCTAAAACCCCCACGTCTCAGAAAGCTCGTCTTGGCCTCCCTCCACTGCATCGTGTCCAAGTTCATGTACCAGAAATGGAAGCACCCGTCCCACACCCTCAGGACAAAGAGCAGCTCGTTACCGATCTCAACGATGGAGTTGATTCCCTTGATCCAAGAAATCCTGAACGAAGTGGAGCAAACTAGTTTCCACTTCGATGCCTCGAGATCAACCAACGTATAGATACCCCCACGGCCCTCCTCTTTCCTCAAATATATTATCCCCAAACTGCCCCTATAGTTTATCAGAAATGTAAATGTGTCAAATAGATAGTCCGGAGCATCGTTTGCGAGAGACGGCAACTCAACTCTTCTGATGATCTCATCCATCCCTATCGAAAGAATGTGGTCAACTTTTCTATGAAGACCCTCTTTCCATACGAACCAGTACATCCTACCCCCAACGCATAAGTGAGGGGACACTAGTATATAAGGTCCGTTTCTTAGGGGACAAGGAAGATCGGTGCCCACTTGGGTCCAAGACTGACGATTAGGGCAATAGACCTCGCAGTTGTAGCTATGGGCCTCAGGGTGGAAGCATTTCCAGGAATAGAAGCGCACGACTTTGTACTTGGCCGGTTCGACATCAAAAAGGACACCGAAAGTTTCAGACATCCTTGTCGGGCTTCCGTCGGGGATCGTCAAGATTTTACGGGTAGTAGGGTTGACGACGAACGTCCTCTGATTGCGTAAAGAGGTGCAACACATCAGCCCATTGAAGAAAGATACAATATTAATAACCTTCTCTCCGAGCCTTTCGATGGTAGTGTACGACCTTATATGAGCATCTTTATCAAGTAGATGAAGATCTAATGATATGGAGTTGTTGCACTGGATATAAGTACGAGTTTGTCGTTTTCTCGGTTATAGCTGAAGTGGAGACGGGTGAAGTGGGGCTTCGTGATTAGCTCATACCATTGTTTGCAAGCTAGCTTGTATGACATCAAAGAATTCACCGGAAGTTTTGTGAAGATTGTTGCCATAATATTCTCGATATGTGCTATTTCGGGGAAGGGGTTAACGTCGTGAAGGTTGCCCGCAACTGCCCGTCTTATTCTTCTATCAGACATGATGAATGTAACCTGTCAAGCAATTTGATCTGCAAAATGAAGCGAAAAGTAGATGGTCAAGAGAAGAGAGCAAAGAAAAAGGAAAAATGACAACAAGGTATATGGATAAAACAAATAACAAGTTTTTCGTCACAGTTTTTCATTTCCAACAAGAAGAGATGGAAAAATCAAGTGATTTTTTCTGTAGATACAATTGCAAAATCTGTAAAAGAACGAAAGACATTTAGCTCATGATAATCCGTAGATATCTTTCAAAATATCCTAAATACATCCTCATAGTCATATGAACATGTGCTCACTCCATATTTGATGTGATGAAGAAAACAACTGATGCAAGAAATAGAATATACAAACTTGACCTTCTCTTGAATCTGATATACTTACTTCGATTTAGATTTAATAACCATGGAGATAATATTACCAAGCTGCAAATTATATCACAGAATTGCAAATTACCAAATTGAATAACACAAACACTACATTCCATAAGAGCACATGCTAATTTAAAGAGAACATCTGTAATGTCCAAGTGTGATATATCATGTGGCTTCATGAATTAGCAAAAACAATTCTGATATTTTAATTCTAATACTTCATAGATATGAAACTAGATAATAACACTCAATTTGAACAAGGAACATTCACATGAAACCCATTTATTAGGGAAGCTATTCATAACAACAACACTCAGCAAAAGGAAAGAAATCCATTTCATTTAGTCCTAAACATCAAAGCAGTAAAATTAACCGAATTCGCAAACCATGATATCAAATAAGATAACCCGTTCGTCTAAATTTCATAACATTGCACAAATTGAGAACCGATCGGGAACTAGAAAAGAAACTAACATAAGATCCTTAATAAAACAAAGGGCACAAAGAAATGATAACACTAATCATCCATAAATTAAACTAAAAAGAAGCAATAGAGGTAAAGAATTACCAAGGGAAAAGCTATGTCAATGCAGAATGATGCGGATCGAGCTTGATGCGACGGCGATGAAAAATAAAACCCTCGATCGCTTTTATAGTGTTGCGTAAAAAGCATAACAGATCAATTAGGAATTGGACTAGGCCGACCATATGATTAATTTTGGGCCGTTTCAACATTTCGTCGGGCTGTTCCAACGCTCCGCTGGGCTGTCACAGAATAAAACATTCATTCTCCACAAGTTAAACTTCATGAAGAACATTTTAAAACCATAGACTATCTGAAGAATCTATAACTATATGACTAGTAGTCCAAGGTAAAATAAGGCAAAAATCAATTAACTAATACTCAAAATATTTCTTAGCTTTTGCCATATTGATCAAATAACACATCCGAATCTGCCATAGGTACATCGTTGAGCAACTAGGATAATTCAAAATACATTAATTTTGAGGCGAATAGCACTCGAGTACTTTCCCTTTATTCGTCTTTTTCCATATGTCAAGAGTTTATCTTTAGATACTACAAAGACTCGGAAAAGAACCAAATTCACCACAAGATCAAGATAAACAATTTTCAAAGCCTTAACGATAAGATAAATCTCCATCTCTACCTTAAGGGCAGTAAATGAATCCACATTCCAATTCCATGTTAGAGAACAAAGATATTATGATGAGATTATTACAATTTCGGGTAGCAGGTGGCAGTTATCACTCAGACTTCTTGTAGGTAAAACAATCAATCCTCATAACATTGTCCAAGAACTACCTCGGACAACATCCATCAATCGCGTATAATAGGTAACCAACCAGGAAAGGGAACAAAAAAAAATTGCATAATACTTGTGTCCTCAGCTTCACCAAGAAAGTCATATTACCTTTTAATAATTCTGATTAATTTACAGCTAAGAACATGTAATAATCACTTCGATAATTAAAAAAAAGCAGTTTAGGGCAAATCCAAACTTCGATTATAGACGCAGTATTCACAACGAACACATTCTATATTCCTCTAAACGAACAAGTCAAGTCCACCACATCAGCAATCAAACACCAAAAGAGATATATTGAACAGAGGTATCACCTGTAACCTTGGACAGAATATAATGGCAATGTCTTGATGTAATGGCGCCTTCCTTAATAAAAAAAGACACAAAGAAGCAATACCATTAATCATCCATAAAAGATACACTTTAAAGAAGCAATAGATGTGAAGAATTACCAAGGGAAGCTATGTAAGAGCTAAATGCTATGGATAGAGCTTGAAATGGTGGCGATGAAAAATGAATCCCTCGAATGCTTTTGGACTCGCTAGACCATATGATTAATTCTGGCCCGTTTCAACTTCTCGCTGGGCTGTTTCAATTTCGGACAACTAAGTGGAAACTGGTTGATCTGTTAAGAAGTCATTACGAGTCAAAGAATAAAACTTCGTTGTAAACATATCTGCATGAAGAACAGTTAAAGAAAAACATAAACTATTCGAATAATCAATAAGTTACATGATCAAGTAGGTAAATAAGGCAAAACTCAAGTTTCTGATATTCAACATTTTTTTTTTCTACAACAGCTTTGGCTAGATTGATCAAATAACACATCGAATCTGCCAAGATACACCTTTGATCACCGGATATAGTTTGCTACATTGAATTTAGGACGAAAAGCATTAAACTAGTTTCGATTTATTTGCCTTACTTCATTGGACAAACAAATAGATTTTTATCTTTAAATCATAGTTTTCAAAGGCCCGAGGCGCAAAAAGGGAATAAGGGATTGCCTTGTCCCAAAATCAAGGCGCAATTTGAGCTGGGAGCTCAAAAATCGAGGCACGCCCAATATTACATGTGAAAAA
Organism: Lindernia subracemosa; assembly: GCA_028392965.1. NCBI lineage: Eukaryota > Viridiplantae > Streptophyta > Magnoliopsida > Lamiales > Linderniaceae > Vandellia > Vandellia subracemosa. The sequence continues at coordinate 4,352,943 of JAQPCC010000006.1, forward strand.
ATTGTATTAAACACGATTAAATGAATTCACAATGACATATTGGGTGCTAGTTATAATGATGCAAAAAAAATATTGTCCTATCATAATTCAAACTAAAATATTTAGTACAAGTTTTGAATCTTGAAACATAAGGCAAATAAAAATAGTCATCATTTTGAAGTTGTATAACTATAAGGTATCTTCTTCATTCTTAGGTGAGCCTACTTGATATAAATAAAATCTTTTTTTAAGTTTATATATGAGGCACGCCTTAATGAAACTGTGCGCCCGGAGGCACGGCAAGGCAAAAGGACGTCGCCTCACCTTGCCTTGTGCCTTAGGCACGCATCGGTGTGCCTTTAAACACAATGCCTTGGATACAACAAAGATTCGTCAAGCAACAACTTGACCATAGGACCATGATACACAATAAAAAGTATTTTGATCAGATAAATCTCTAATGAAAAACTATGTTCTTTGGTTTATCAATATACCTTGTTGTCATTGCTCTTCTCTTAACCATCTACTACTTTTGGCTTCGTTCTGCAGATCAAATTGCTTAACATGTTACGTTCATCACGGCTGATAGAAGAATAAGTCGAGCTGTTGCGGGCAATATTCATGACGTCATCCCCGTCTCCGAGATAGCACATATCGAGGATATTATGGCCACAATCTTCACAAAACTCCCGGTGAATTCTTTGATTTCATACAAGCTAGCTTGCAAACAATGGTATGAACTAATCACGAAGCCACACTTCACCCGTCTCCACTTCAGCTATAACCAAGAAAACAGCAAACTCATACTTTATATCCAGTCCAACAACTCCATATCATTAGATCTTCATCTGTTTGATAAAGATGCGCATATAAGGTCGTACACTACCATCGAAAGGCTCGGAGAGAAGGTTATTAATATTGTATCTTTCTTCAACGGGCTGATGTGTTGCACATCTTACGCATTCAGAGGACGTTTGTCATCAACCCTGCTACCCGTAAAATCTTGACGATCCCCGATGGAAGCCCGACAAGAATGTCTGAAACTGTCGGTGTCGTTTTCAATGTCGAACCGGCCAAGTACAAAGTCGTGAGCTTCTATTCCTGGAAATGCTTTCGCCCTGAGGCTCATAGCTACAACTGCGAGGTCTATTCTCCTAATTGTCAGTCTTGGACCCAAGTGGCCACCGATCTTCCTTGTCCCCTAAGAAACGGTCCTTATATATTATTGCCTCTTCACACATGCGGTGGATGTAGGATGTACTGGTTCGTATGGAGAGAGGGTCATCGTACGAAAGTTGACCACATTCTTTCGATAGGGATGGATGAGATCATCAGGAGCGTTGAGTTGCCGTCTCTCGCAAACGATGCTCCAGACTATCTATTTGACACATTTACATTTCTGATCAACTATAGGGGCAGTTTGGGAATAATATATTTGAGGAAAGAGGAGGGCCGTGGGGTATCTATACGTTGGTTGATCTCGAGGCATCAAATCGAAGTGGAAACTGATTTGCTCCACTTCGTTCAGAATTTCTTGGATCAAGGGAATCAACTCCATTGTTGAGATCGGTAATGAGTTGTTCTTCATGCTGAAGTTGTGGGACGGTTAGTTCCATTTCCAATCTATTGCCCCGAAAGCCAGTCTTGAACACCGATCTTCCAACGACCTATGAAGATCCCAATGGAAGTTCAACCTGGATGGATGCAACTCTTTATGCTGATTTCCAAGTAGAATTATACAAAGGTAATGCCATTCAATTCTATGAAATGATACCGATCCATTCAATTCTCAGTCGCACCGCACTCCCCTCTCGAAGGTCATGGTGCGAGGTGAATGTATCAACCCTGATGCAACATCTCCAAACTGGACAGAAGATTGGCGGCGGAGGATCTCCACCCCGCCGCCAAACCCTACGCTGTAAATTGCCCGCAAACTTTACTGTATATAATTTTTTTTGTATTTTTTGTTTTTTACTTTGAAGAAAGAATGAGGACGGATTTGTCGATTTGTTCGAAGGAACGAGGAAGAAGTGATCAGCCGACGTAGAGGAAGGGAGAGAAATATAAATGAAATTACTTGGGCCCACGCGGTTTGTCTTCAAGCTCAAATTAATTAATTAATTTTATTTCCATAATATTATACATCGGTATCTCATAGTAATTAATTACAACAAACATATAAGAAAAAAAAAAAGGGCATTCATTATACGATGAATCACTAAGCTAAATAAAATAAAACATCAGCAGCATCAAAATTTCATATGGTTCATTATTTATTTTTTTCATGTACTTATCTACCCTCAGGCAAAGACATGGTGATCTCATTAGAAGTTGGAGTTTTCGACTGTGTGCTCGACGAATTATCGTTAGCCCAGAAATCTCTTTCCGTAAAGAAACCGGGCGGCTTGATCTCGGGCAAGACAACATCGTTCTCGAGCATGAACACCACCGAAGACATGTTCGGCCTGTCCTCCGTACTCTTCTGCACGCACAAAAGCCCGACATGGATCGTCTTCATCACCTGCGTTAAATCGCTCGTCTCAAACGCAATGTTCTTGTCGAGCATGTCCATCGAGTTTCCTTCTCTGTAGAGCAGCCATGTCTGTAAAAAGACAGATAATTTTATTTCCATGCTAAATTTGAGTTTAAAATCTTAATGCCAACGGATAATAGGACCAATGGTAAGGAAGAGACTTACATGTCCGAGGAGATTGTGATGGTGATTCGTATCTGTAAATCCTCTGTTTTTTCGGCCACTCAGTATCTCCAGAACTATCACGCCGAAGCTAAATACGTCTGACTTTATCGAGAACATCCCGTCGATGGCATACTCCGGTGGCATATACCCGCTGACAAAAAAAATGCGACGTCAAAAATGAAATAAAAAAACTATAAAACCGTCGAGATGCTACTCACTATGTCCCGACGACTCTGCTAGTTTTAGCTTCGATCTCATTTCCTTTGAAACTCCTAGCCAAGCCAAAGTCTGATATCTTGGGATTCATGTCTGAATCTAGCAGTATGTTGCTTGTCTTGAGGTCGCGGTGAATGATCCTCAGTCGAGAGTCTTGATGAAGGTACATTAGCCCGCGAGCAATGCCTTTGATGATTTGGAAGCGCTTCGGCCAATCGAGCAGCTTACATTTCATTGAATCTGTCGAAAGTTGTATGTAGAAATCAATTAATTATGTAACGCTGAAATTATATATATTTTTTTTTTCAACAAGAGATCCTCACCAAATAAGATCAAGTCGAGGCTTTTATTCGGCATATACTCGTAAACCAACATGTTTTCCTCGCCGTGAATGCAGCACCCTAAGAGCTTCACGAGGTTTCGATGCTGAAGTTTGACGATGAAGAGGACTTCGTTCTTGAATTCATCGATTCCTTGCAGAGAAGATTTCGACAGCCTCTTCACAGCAATTTCTTGCCCGTCTTCCAGCGTGCCCTAAATTTACAAACATATATAAGTTCAAGACAAAAACTATTTAGTTCTTACTACCTACCACCTTTTTGGGATCGGTAAAATCTTACCATGAAAACGGGCCCGTACCCGCCTTCGCCAAGCTTGTTCTGAAACGAGAAATTGTTGGTAGCTTTAGAAATCTTCGATAGTTCGAACAATGGGAGTTCGAGGTCTTTATCGCGAGGTTGATTACCCCACCCTGAAACACACGAGGCAGCTCAAGAATAAACGTCCCACTTGGAAATTAAGTTTCGATCTTCTCAGACAAAATTACACTCACCTCGTTTTCTAAGAACTAAAAGTACTTTCTTCCTCTTACATATGCAAAACATTAAGCTCAATCCTAGGAGAATCAATCCCAAAGACAAGGCCAAGCTCAAGATAAGTTTAGTGCTGCTTCTCCCCGAACCTGCCGTAAGAAATTATTAACGAAACCCAAGAAAACGATCGTCCGAACAAATAATAAAAAGAAGTTGAATATGCGAGCATTTATCGTGTACCGAATTCAGAAGCAGCAAGTCTGATATAGATATCTTGCGTCGAGCCATAAACTTGCTTCATGTCAACCAAATCGCCGAACCAAAGCAAGCATCCGCTCCCACCATTTCTTACATCCAAGTTCGTATAAGCCGTGCAAGAACAGTCCCTCGAGCACACAACCCTACACTCTTCGAGGCTCATGCTCGCATTATGCCACGAACCCTTGGAAACATCGGGCAATTTCACGTTCGAATACTTCAAGAACCTATCGGTCGAACAGTTCAACCCCGTCTTTCTCACGCAACCATGAGACCAATCATTCCCCGCCCACTCGTCGGGATGCTTAGGAACAAACTTATCATCGAGACATCCACATATAGGAGTTAGCCCAAGATTACAAATCCCATAAGCCCCACATTGCTGGTAAGAATCACAGTTATCCACCGGTGCGGTTAAGTACAGAATCCAATCCTTAGACCTCTCCACCCACATCCATCTCTGCCCCACGCCTGTGTAGTTCATTACAAACCTCGAAATAACTGAGTTATTGGGGATTTTGTAAGAGTAATACACCTCACTTTCATAGTTCATTACCACGTCGAAGGTATAAGCAGAAACGGGTTTTAAAGCGGGTAACCCGCTGTACCCGACTCCGTTCCAAGGTCCGATTCTGTAGAGTTCGACCGAACCCTTTTTCAGTATCGTCTGAGGATAACCAGTCGGATCCAAGTGATACGTATAATCTCCAATTCCTGGGTCATCGACGCTTTTCCACGAGGAGAGGTAATACTCATGGCCAGTGATGAGATTCTTACCGAGCTTCATGCCAGGTAAGAGAGTATCGGTTGGGTAATCGAAGCTCTGCCATAGGTAATTTTCCGGGCTGTCGTCGTCGGCTTCTTTTACCACGAGGTTGCCCGATTCGAGCAGCTTAGCGACGGGGTTTTTCAGGGTTTTTTGTGTGGTGTGATTCGTAGACCATACTACGGTGTTATTACCGTCGACGAGGACTAACTTACTTCCGGCGACGTCGAGCATCAGGACAGCCGCCGACGAGTTTGATATCGGATGGTCTCGATTGGCAACCCAAGCGACGGTGAAGGCTGCTATTTTCTTGTACCATATGCCTACGTATCGTTTGTCGGAGTTTCTCGGGCTGAAGAAGCCCAGCTCGTAGCTTCCGTCGGAGGAAATTAACGTCTGGCCGAAGGTGATGTTCTGCGACGTCGTGATCGTGTCGGCTGCGTCGGAAAATGGTTTGGCGGTGAACAAAAACGTGGAGAAAAGAAGCATATATAGTTCAGTTAATGAAAAAAACTTCATCTTTCTTTCTACAGCGCAATGATTCTTGAGAAGCAGTGAATGTTTTATTACATTAAACTGTGACGTTATCCGTGATGCTTGCAAGAACGAAGGAGGGAATGGCGTTGTAGTATTGATGACAACTGCGCAGTTTTTCGTGGAAATATTTTATTTGGTGTACAGTTCGAGCGGAAAGAGTCAAACGTTATCATGGCCCCAAAGTTGAATACGAATGAAAAGAAAATGACATTTATTGATATTTTATATGTCAACACAGTTTCAATTTACATTGTGAAATATTGTACTTAAATAAAACAATATCATTTATGCAATTTATAAAGCCTCACCAAACTGCCTATTGCTATTGGTTTTGGTATGTCATTTGTATGACAGTTTTATCCTCAATTTTTTTTCTTTATTCCAATTATATCCTACAATTCAATATTTCTTTTTATTTTTTAATATACATACTTATAAATAATAAACATTTAAAATCAAAATTTCATAAAGCTAAAAGTCTTGAATTAAATATAATTCTTAAAAGGAAAATTTGGTATAAATAATCCATCCTATTGATTATCCGCTAAAATTAAACCCAACCTTAAGTTATTTCAGATTAAACCCAAAAATAATAGGTGTCTTCTCAAATTGAACCCATATGACCGGTTACCACTTCAACCGGTTAACTCTTATTATCCATTATATATTTTATTTTTTTATCCCTCTTCCATTTTTTGTTTAAAGTTTATTTGAAACTATATTTGTTTGTAATTTGATATGTATCGTGGTGACAAGTATTTCACATACTACATTAGAGTTAGTGGGTCGATTTTTCGCTGCAACTTTTTTATTTTTAATTTCTTATTATTCTTTTTAGTTTTATTCTTTGTAATTCTTAGTATTTTTTGTTCTTTTTTATCCTTTTAGTTGTTTTATTATATTTAGTTTTATATTCTTTATTTTTTTTAATTAAACATGCGTGAATTCATTATATATATACACACATTAGTCAATTACATCTTTATTTAATATATAATTGAATTTTCTTTCACCTTTTCTTATTGCTTTCATAGTTCATTTAAATTAATTTTTAGGTTTATACTATTAAGTAAGATTCAATTCTAATTTTTAGTCATATGATTTAATAATAAAAAAATAAATCATATATATATATATATAGTTTTTATATATCTTCAAATATATACAGATATAATAATGTACACAAACATAATAGAAATATCTGAAATTATTTAAAATTAACAATTTAATGGTTTTAAATATTTAAAATTAACAATTTGATGATTTTCCATATTTTCTATAGAAGACATCTTGCTAATTTTTTTCATGTAATGAATAGTTCTTATTATTAAATTAAATATTTCTTCACGGGATCCAATTTTTAGGCGACCATGGGGACGAGGACGGGATAATTTTGTCCCAATTTAGTGGCAGCTACGTGAATGAAGATTCTCATAGAACAAGGGACGGGGATGGGGATTAAACTCCATCCCGAATTTGCCTCCATGACATCCCTATTACAAAGAGTGGGATGAAACTTTTTTTTTTTCAAAGGAACCTAAATAATTCACCAATAATATTTTATCATGTGGTTTTTACCTATAATAAAAGGTAATGGTTCACTAAGTCTAATTTGAGAAGACACCTATTATATTTTGGTTTATTCTAAGATAATTTAAGGTTAGGTTTATTTTTAGAAGATGGACAATAGGTTGGATTATTAACTCCTATTTTTCCTTCTTAAAATATAAAATTTTATATATTTATTATATTAGAATTAAATCAACTTAATTAAGTGTATAATTCATTAAATTTAGGATGGAATAATCAATCTTCGCAACCAAATAATTAGTGGGATAATGAGTGGTCGTTTTAAATTATAATAGTACAGCTACCTAATGTAAAAAATACCAAGTTCAATGTAATAATAGAACGAAATATGGTGACGTCGATTATTGTAAACAAATATCAATCAAATCGTTGTTTTGGTTGGAAAAATGTTTAAAGGAAGATTGTGACGTCGTCCCCAATTCAAACTTTTGGTCTCTAAGAAAAATAAAATATTCATAACACCCTATACAAATGTATATATACTATAGAGACATATGCGTATCAATTTTATATTTATAAATTAATATCAGAAGGTGACAACCATACTCGTTTAAGTCAATAATAATTTCTACAGGTCTTTGACAACTACTAAATTCTTAATATTCATTAAATGCGTTAATGGGGAATGTAAATGTGAACTCTTGACCTAGAAAGTGATTTATATATATAATATAATAATCAATTTGATAATATTGAATTACCATGTTGGATGACTATGATTACTAAAGGTTAATCTTAAATGGTATTTTTTATATCATGTTTTCAGATACAATTGACAATCTAATTTAATTGTAGCAACTTTCTTTTTTGGCTTATATTATATTTTGAGTTTGCTTGGGTCATCTTGACGTGGTTTTTTACTGGCATAATTAAAAAAATTAGAAATAAAAATTTTGATCCTTTCAACAATATTTATTATTTAAGTTAAATTAATGAACAATGTACTCCATAAGTGATCGGCTCATCTATGAACCGTAAAGCGGTTCAACTTAGGTTTTTAATGGTTCGAAGATGGTTTTCAGCTAACAGTAATGAGTTGTTGAGCTCGCCAAGACTGCTGAAGGTGGCGCCCGATCTGCAATTAGTTCTAGAGTTTACCATTTTTCCATCACTACGTCTATGCAGTGCAAGGTAAGTCTTCGAAGTCACTGATCTATAGAGTTCAATCTGTTTCGTTGAATCAATTTTTTTTTTCTCATTTGGTTTTGATGCAGAGGACTCTGAATTCCACAATCTACGACCAAGCCTTGTTTTGTGTTTGTTGATTGATTGTCCTGTTGAAATGTGAAGCGCTGGAAGATAGTTTATGTTCTGGACATTGTGTGAAAGTTGACCAATGAATCCTCAATCAGGCACATTCTCAGAATGGTTTGTGTATAATTTTTTTTTTCATTTATTTTTTCCGTGCTGTATATTTTTATCACTTGTTCCGTTAGTTTATGCTTCGATGATGCATTTGAGTCTCCCTTGTCGTATGATTTGTTCTTGAATAATTGGTGATACAACTGATTGTGCAAGCTCAATTTTTGTTCCGAGTGTGTTATAATTATCATAACTGTGTAAGAGATGTTCGTTGGTGTTTTAAACAGTTGACTCATGAGGGTATCTATTATGCTATCTAAGATCTAAAATGAGACAAAATTCATACATAATTTATTACATTGGATTTGCACAAGTTGGCTTTCTCATTCAAATGCTCCTGGGAATCTGAATTTGTGCTGTTTTTTACCGGCCGTCTAGTATTGTAATGGTGAGGCCATTTCTGGAACCAGCTTCGTTTTTGGTGTCTGTGCTTTCTGTTGCCGATGAATTTTCGTGAGTGGAAAATCCAGGCTGTTTCGGTCTAATCAAAGCAACTTCGCTGCTTAGCATTGAGACCACTGAAGTCATGGTGGGTCGATCATCTGGAGACTGTTGCACGCATAAGAGTCCTACATGGATTAATCTTAGCATGTGGAATGCAGTGTTAGTGTCGCCTAAACAGTTGTCGACCAGTTCAAGTGACCTTTCTTCTCTGTGTAGCATCCAAGCCTGGATATAACAGGTAAATCATGTTAATATGATGAAACTATCTACATATCATTTATTGTTCTTGTTTTGATTCAAATAGTTTGTCCCTTTAGAGAAAAAGCTGAAATCACAAAATTGTTTACGTGGTCGAGGAGGTTGATGTGGTTATCCCCATAGGAGAACGAGCTGCTTCTTTTGCCACTCACAATTTCTAGCACAAGGACTCCAAAGCTAAATACGTCGGATTTCACCGAGATTCGACCTTGCATTGCATATTCTGGTGCCATGTACCCGCTGCATGAAAATGGTCGGAAATCATTTTGTGAAAAAGCTGTTGGAAGAAAATAGAATTTGAACAATATATCATGATGATTCTTACTATGTTCCTGCAACCCTTCTTGTCTTATCTTCAGTCTCATTTTCTTTGAAACTTCTCGCCAGCCCGAAGTCAGATATCTTGGGGTTCATGTCCTTGTCTAGCAATATGTTGCTAGCTTTTAGGTCTCTATGAATAATCCTCAGTCGCGAATCTTGGTGAAGATACATTAGTCCCCTGGCTATTCCATTGATAATTTGTAACCTCTTGTGCGAATCAAGATTCTTTCTCTTCGTTTCGTCTGCTAGAGAATACTTTTCCAGTTAACTTTTCATGTATATTTGACGTGGATTTTTTGTATGCTTTTTATGAATATTAACTCTTACCAAATAGAATCAAGTCCAGGCTTTTGTTGGGCATGTATTCATAAACTAACGTCTTCTCTTCTCCATGGATGCAGTAGCCTAGAAGCCTCACCAGATTCCGATGTTGGAGTTTGGAAATGTAACGTACTTCGTTTTTGAACTCCTCAAGCCCTTGGGTCGAAGTTGTTGATAGTCGCTTCACGGCAATGTTCTGCCCCTCTTGAAGGAGCCCCTGAAATCATTAAAGTGTGCATGCCCAGGTAATTCCAAAATCTGACTAACCTCAGTATTATATACATTTTTGCGTTATCGTTTTCTTACAACAGAAGGTTTTAAATAATACCTTGTATACTGGCCCGTATCCACCCTCTCCAAGCTTATTGTTGATCGAAAAATTATCCGTCGCTCGTAAAATTGTTTGTAAGTCAAAGAATGGAATCTCTAAGTCATCATGGTCCTGTCTTCTAACATGTGCCGAAGAATGTTGGTCTGGACGCATTTGTGCGTGTAACTCAAGAAATCTTGTGTTTCTGCCTGTTCCTCTCCATTTCACATATTTCTTCTTCCTCTTCCACAAAAAAGTGAGAAAACCCAGAACTAGGATAAATGTTCCTGCCACTGTTAGGCTGATTACCAGTGCATGTTTCCTCTTTCTTTTAGATTCTGTACAATGTCACCAATTTTTAGTTTAGTGCACCAAAAAAAAACTAAGAAAGACAAGCACTGAAGCTAATACAGTTTGATGCTTGTTAATGAGTGTAAATTTTGCTTCAAATTCTTACCTAGTTCGGAGGAAGCCACTCTGACATATATATCCTGTCCATCCGCTGGCAGAACTCTCATATCAGCCAAGTCTCCAAACCAAAGAATGCATCCACTTCCTTTTCCTCGGATATCGAAATTTGTGTAGGCCGTGCAATTACAGTTCTTTAAACACTCAACCTTACATTGCTCTATCGTCATGCTCTCGTTGTGCCATGAATTTCTTGCATCTGGCAGCTTCGTGTTTGACTGCTTCAAGAATCCATCTCCGCTTGTACAGTTCAACGGAGTCCTTCTAACACAGCCGTTTGACCAATCTAGTCTAGCCCATCCTTGAGGATCTTGAGGCACAAATTTGTCCAAACACGAACACACGTTAGCATTCCCTATAACACATATGCCATTAGCATGACATAAGTTGTAATCATCGCAGTTATCTCCGGGCATACTTAGGGAAACAGTCCATTTTTGTGTCCGATCAATCCATGCGAAACGTTGGACAACACCATCCGGGCTCAGAGTAACCCTAGAAAAGACTGACCTGTCGAGAGAGTCTTGCCTGTAGAAGAAGGTGCCGTTTCTTGAGTACAATCCAAATTTAAAGGTAGGATCATATTCCACCTTTGGTGTGCCACTGAAGACCACACCGTTCCAGGGCCCATGTCTGTACACGATATCTGCTTCCCCTCTTTTCGTGATGCCTTGAGGATACCCAGTCGGATCTATGTGAAACGTGAAGTCTCCAGGGGCAGGATCGTCCTTACTCCTCCATGAAGTAAGGTAACGTTCCTTACCATTCATATAATTCCAGCCAAAGTCCATGTCTGTTAAAAAAGTATCCGTTAGGTAATCAAAACTCTGCCACAAGTAATCTTCAGGCCTGTTATTGTTAGCATCCCTTAGTACAAGATTCCCAGTGTCTAACAGTTGAACTATTGGGGTTTGGACATCCGTGGTAGTGTTTGAAGACCATACGATGATGTTAGCTTCGTTGACAACAACTAAGGTTCCTGGTTTGATTATCTTTAAGGCTGCATTTGATGTCGATGTAATATTTCTTACAGGGTTTTCTCTATTGGCCACCCAGACGGGAGTTTTCTCCGTTACGTTCTTGTACCATATTCCGATGTACCAATTCTTGGTATCTCCCGGGCTGAAGAATCCAAGTTCAAACCTTCCTCCAGATGATATTAACGTCTCGTTACCTTGAATGCTTCGAGATGCATTTATGCTGTCATTGGCAGCGCAGGATGAAAGCTTCTGGCTGATGAACAAAAGCGTTATGACAAGGGAAAAGGAGGTATGCTTTAATAAAATGATCATGACTGTGTTTCAATTTTGTTTGATGTTTTATGATTTAAAGGTGTGACATGAATGAAGCTTTGATGCATATTTTTCTCATTAATGACAAACAGTTTCACTTATATATCTCAATATATCTTGATAATTGTATCCTCGTGGTTGTGGTGTAATTGAATTGCTTGACGAGTCGTTCATTGTTGTTTTCATTTGACTTGTCATGCATGTAAGAGTTGCTCTTATTTGAAAGCATAGTGATCATATGTTGGCTAGAAAAAGTAATATGTCGTGTTATGATTTGATTAGGCAAAAACCTTTCTATCATCATCTAGTTTGAAACTGAGGCACAAAGTTGGATCTATATTGAAACTTATATGTCTTGTGCTTGACTTTTGATCACGTCCCATGTTTGTTGGTTTTATCTCATACTCAGTTAGGAAACGTAATCTTATTTCCTATGATTCACTGCAAATATTTTGACTTTAATATAATAATACTATTGAATCGTTTGTTTCTCCATGCATGTCCACCGTTTTCCCTGATTTTTATTAACTTACTGTTGTTTGTACACAGACCATTCCAATTTGTTGACTCTTCAACATAATTTAGGACTATTCATGATAATTGACTTGTCTAATCCTGATTTTATTACCTGTTGAGTCATTGTGTTTCATTTGTTAAAAAAACAAAAATGAATTATTAGACTAATCAAAATAAATTCAACGATTTTATTTTTTTTTAAAAAAGCAATAACAAAAGAAAATAAAAACAAAACTTTTGGATAAAAGCTAACAAGTGCATTGAAGAGAGAACATGAAAATTGGGTAGAAAAGGAACGTTCGTGTCTAACGCATTATATATATGTGACTATGCTTCTGAGCCAGCTAGTTCATAGAGTTGCAAGAGTTGCTTGCCAAAATATCGTACGGTTGCTCATGGAATTCTTACATTCGAATAAAACTTTCATCGGCCATCTAGTATGGTGATGGTGAGGCCATTTGTCAAACCAGCTTCACGTTTTGTCTCTATGATTTCTGCTGTACTTGGTAAAGAATCTTCTTGATTGAAAAATCCAGGTTCTTTCGGCGTGGCCAAAGCATTTCCACTGCTTAGCATCGAAACCACCGAGCTCATGGTGGGCCTATCATCGGGAGAATGCTGCACGCACAAGAGACCTATGTGGATTAACCTCAGCATGTCGAACGTACAGTTTGTGTCCCGCAGACAGTTGTCGACCAGGTCTTGTGACCTCTCTTCTTTGTGTAGCATCCAAGCCTGTAATGAAGTTATGTTATTACCATCATAAGCTGTTGGGAATATAGTATATGAAATTAAAATATGATACACTCACTACAAGCTTAAGCTTTTAGGTGCAGTGGTCAATTAACATAAGCATCGATATCATGGAATGAAGGGATGCAAAGTTTACATGTCCTAGGAGGTTCATAAGGTGGCCAGTGCCGTAGAATGAGCTGTTTCTCTTTCCGCTCACAATTTCCAGCACAAGGACGCCGAAGCTAAATACGTCGGACTTCATCGAGAAGTGGCCCCGCATTGCATATTCTGGCGACATGTACCCGCTGCATGAAGATCTCATCAAACGGCGAATAACGATTCCACGAAAAGCTATTCAAAAAAGGTGTTTTTATTTTTTTAAGTTTTTGAGTAATTGATGATGGCGAGACTCTACTTACTAAGTCCCTGCTACCCTTTTTGTCTTATCTTCAGTCACATTGTCTTTGAAACTTCTAGCGAGTCCAAAGTCCGATATCTTTGGGTTCATGTCCTTGTCCAGCAATATGTTGCTGGCTTTTAGGTCTCTGTGAATAATCCTTAGTCGTGAATCTTGATGTAGATACGTTAGACCCCGAGCTATTCCATTGACTATTTGTAACCTCGTGAGCGAGTCAAGGATCTTTATGTTCGTATCATCTGCAAATAAAATCTGTTTTTAGGCAACCTTTTGTTCGATGATTAGATACTGAATCCTTGCAATATATTCCATTTCCATCTATGCATTCATGAAATAAGCAGTTTTCTAGGATTATCTGTATGTTTTGAATAAGATTAGCCCTCACCGAATAGAATGCAGTCGAGGCTCTTGTTGGGCATGTATTCGTAAACTAACATCTTCTCTTCTCCGTAGATGCAGTATCCAAGAAGCTTCACAAGATTCCGATGTTGGAGTTTGGAGATGTAGTTTACTTCATTTTTGAACTCCTCGAGCCCTTGCGTCGAAGTCGTTGATAGCCGCTTCACCGCAATGTATTCTCCCTCGTCAAGGAGCCCCTGAAATCATATCATGCCCATGGTAAGTATTTTCCTACTGAAAGTTAATTCTGCAAATTTCCAGGATTCTGAACTATATGCGATATATGCTTTTATTCTTCTCTATTTGCGTTACCTTGTAGACTGGCCCATATCCACCCTCTCCAAGCTTATTCTCGATCGAAAAGTTATCTGTCGCTCTTGCGATTGTTTTGAAGTCGTAGAATGGTATCTCCAAGTCTTCATGGCTTTGATAATTTTTACCTGCAATAACTCATGGAGAATGTTGGCTTTTTTATGCATCTGCATGTGTAATAAGCCCAGTGATACGACAAAGTCCACATTTTTTCTTTTACCTCGCTGTCTCCATTTCCTTTTCCACACATATGTGACGAAGCTAAGAAGAACTAAGGCAACTATTCCTGCCAAAGTTAGGCTGACCACAAGAACATGTTTTCTCCTTCCATTAGATTCTGTACCATTTTGACATATTGAGTTTGAGAGGCATTAGTTTTTATTCTATTAGTTTTGCATCAAGTCAAATTCTTACCTAATTCTGAGGATGCCACTCTGATATAAATGTCCTGTCCATCTGCAGACAGAACTCTCATATCAACCAAGTCCCCGAACCAGAGTAAGCAGCCGCTCCCTCTTCCTCGGATATCCAAATTCGTATAAGCCATGCAGCTGCAGTTGTTTAAGCACCCGGCCTTACATTCTTCGATCGTCATGGTCTCATTGTGCCACGTGTTTCTTGCATCGGGCAACTTAACGCTCGAATACTTCAAGAATCCGTCCCCCTTCGAACAATTCAACGCTGCTCTTCTGACGCAGCCATCCGACCAATCTACTCTAGCCCAACCCTGTGGATCCCGAGGCTCAAAATTTTCCAAGCACGAACACACAGGGGACAGGGCATTATTGCAGACGCCGTACGCACCGCATAGCTTGTAATCGTCGCAGTAATCGCCTGGAAGACTCATCAAACGAGCCCATGTATCTGTTCGGTCGACCCAAATCCAGCCCTGCAAAACGCCCGTCGGGTTCAGAGTGATCATCGATATAACTGGCCTGCCTTTGAAGTCTTGTCTGAGGAAGAAAGTTCCGTTCTGTGAGTACAATCCGAATTTAAAGGTCGGGTCATTTTGCACGTTAGGCATGCCACTAAAGAACATGCCATTCCAAGGCCCAACTCTGTACAGAGCAACCTCCCCTCCCTTTGTGATGGCTTGAGGGTATCCATTAACGTCTATGTGATACGTAAAGTCTCCCGGGGAAGGATCGTCGTCGCTCCTCCACGAAGTTAGGTAGCGTTCTTTACCGTTCATGTGATTCCAGCCGAAGTCCATATCAGGTAAATAGGTGTCTGCAAGATGATCGAAGCTCTGCCATAGGTAGTCTTCAGGCCCGTCGTTGCCAGCATCCCTTAGTACGAGATTCCCAGAGTCTAACAGCTGAACAATTGGGTTTTGGACAGCTCTCGACGACGTGTTTGAAGACGACCATACGATGCCATTTGTTTCGTTGAGAACCGCCAAGAGTCCTGCTGGTTCGATGATCTTTAAGGCTGCTTCTGAGGTATTTCTTACAGGGTTTTCTCTATTTGCGACCCAAATGGGATTTCTTTCCCTTACATTCTTGTACCATATTCCAACGTACCAATTCTTGGAATTTCCCGGGCTGAAGAATCCCAGTTCGAACCTTCCTTGAGATGATACTAATGTCTCGTCGCCTTTGATGCTTTGTGTTGCATCTATGGTGTCGCTCGCAGCTGACAGAACCTTCTTGTTGATGAGCAAAAGCGTTATTACAAGATGAAGGGAGGTAACCACTAGTGGATTGATCATGGCTTTGTTTTTTATTTATAGCATCTACTAATTCTGTGTCAGTGTCCAAGATTTCAAGAAAAAAAGGTGAAGAGAAGAAAGCTTAAATACAAATCTGCTGTCTTCAGAAAATCTCAACGGTGAGTTTATAAGAAAAGTCAAATTTCAGCCACATTTAATATCATTGATTTTTGTGATCTTTCATTTGACTTGTAGACAATCTATCTAAAAAACCTTTTCTTTCTATCCCAAAGTACTGTGATCGGTGTATGCTTATTGCTCAAACATGGATGATCGTTAATAGTGTGAAAACGGCTGCCGCAAGTAGTTTTTAATCTTCTGGGAAATTATTTGATGTTGATAGTTTGATGTCTCATAAAAAAATTATTAATTTAAATTTCAAGGCCGCCACAATTGAGCAGCCATTTTCCAGTGCCTCAAGCAGTTGAACATTTTTTTGGCTGAGTTATATGCATATGATGTTATAAACAGTTATAGTTATGTTCCATCCCTCAATAATTTGAATTGACCGGAAATAAAATATTTAAATAATTAATAATGATGATATCTTCAGTCTCGTTGTCTTTGAAACTTCTGGCGAGCCCGAAGTCTGATATCTTGGGGTTCATCATATCCTTGTCTAGCAATATGTTGCTGGCTGGCTTTGAGGTCTCTGTGAATAATCTGTTGAGTTTGATGATCCAAAACTCGCATGGAAGAGCTCACGGCCGTGACGATGGCTTCAGCTTGCGTCCAAGGTTGCAGCTTGAGGTCACGGCTTAGTGCAGTACTTGTTGCGGTCGTGACGGGCTGGAACTGTTCATTGCCAGAATTTGGAGCCCGTCTATGCCACGGCCGCGACGATCGACTGGTTTGCAGCTGAATGGTTTCTTCAAGTGTGTTACATGTTTAAGCCGTTCGATTTTGCGGATCGAAGCATTAAAGGCTGATATTAAAGCTTGGGAAACATCTACACACTCCATTTTGTTGAGATCAACCGAATATTGGAGCTCCTATAAGGTTTACCACGTTCAAGAAGAAGTTACAAACACACTTTCTTTAGTTGCCAGTTTTCAAGTGGTCATAGGGGGTTATTCATGAGCTTGTAAATTGAAAACGGGAGAGAGTTAGCATTGAGTAACAGCTAGTGAACTGGAGAGGAAGTTGAGAGCTTGTAATCCCAATTCGTAAATTCAATAAAGATTCTCTGTTCGATCGTTGATGTAGGCTCAAAGTTGGAGTCGAATCACGTAATTTCTGTGTTAATTTTTTCTTGTTTTGACTGCCTTAAAAGAACGAATCTTTCGATTCTCTAACTTACACAAACACGAAAATACATCAAGTCTTGAATCTTAGGAGGCCAGATTCCCAATATAATCGTTAGTCGCAAATCTTGATGTAGGTACATTAGACCCCGAGCTATTCCATTGACAATCTGCAGCCTCATATGCGAAATCGAGCAACTTTCGATTCTTTACATCTGCAAGAAATTTGTATCATCATCTAGTTTGAAACTGAGGCACAAAGTTGGATCTATATTGAAACTTATATGTCTTGTGCTTGGCTTTTGATCACGTCCCATGTTTCTTGCTTTTATCTCGTACTCAGTTAGTTCATAGAGTTGCAAGAGTTTCCTTGCCAATATATCGTTCAGTTGCTCGTCGAATTCTTTACATATTCAAATAAAAAAACTTTCATCGGCCATCTATCAGTATTGTAATGGTGAGGCCATTCGTCAAACCAGCTTCACGTTTTGTCTCTATGGTTTCTGTTGCACTTGGCAAGGAATCTTCTTGATTGAAAAATCCAGGTTCTTTCGGCATGGCCAAAGAATTTCCACTGCTTAGCATCGAAACCACCGAGCTCATGATGGGCCTATCATCGGGAGAATGCTGCACGCACAAGAGGCCTATGTGGATTAATCTCAGCATGTCGGACGTACTGTTTGCGTCTCTCAAGCAGTTGTCGACCAGCTCTAGTGACCTCTCTTCTTTGTGTAGCATCCAAGCCTGTAGTGAAAATGAAGTCATGTTATTACCACCATAACTAGATGTTGGTATTATCAGACAAAAGGGATAAAGATTTTACATGTCCGAGGAGGTTCATAAGGTGGCCATTGCCATAGAATGAGCTGTTTCTATTTCCGCTCACAATTTCAAGCACGAGGACGCCGAAGCTAAATACGTCGGACTTCATCGAGAATTGGCCCCGCACTGCATACTCTGGCGACATGTACCCGCTGCATGAAGGTCTTATCAAACTGCGAATAACGATTTTTTATAGGTTTTTGAGTAATTGATGATTGGTGAATTTACTTACTAAGTCCCCGCTACCCTTTTCGTCTTATCCTCAGTCACATTGTCTTTGAAACTTCTAGCAATTCCAAAGTCTGATATCTTTGGGTTCATGTCCTTGTCCAGCAATATGTTGCTGGCTTTTAGGTCTCTGTGGATAATCCTCAGTCGCGAATCTTGATGTAGATACGTTAGGCCCCGAGCTATTCCATTGACAATTTGTAACCTCGTGTGTGAGTCGAGGATCTTTCTGTTCTTATCATCTGCAAATAAAAATTTGTTTTTAGACTGATCCTTGAAATATTCTGTTCCTATATATTTCTCAATGCCACTTTGAATAAGATTAGCCCTCACCGAATAGAATACAGTCGAGGCTTTTGTTTGGTAAGTACTCGTAAATTAACAGCTTTTCTTCTCCGTCGATGCAGTATCCAAGCAGCTTCACAAGATTCCTATGTTGAAGCTTTGAAATGAAAGTTACTTCGTTTTTGAACTCTTCAAGCCCTTGTGTCGAAGTTGTTGATAGTCTCTTCACCGCTATGAATTCTCCGTCTTCAAGAATCCCCTTGTACACCGGCCCATATCCACCCTCTCCGAGCTTATTGTCGATCGAAAAGTTATCCGTCGCTCTTAAGATCGTCTTCAAGTCGTAGAATGGTAGCTCCAAGTCGTCATGGCTTAGATCGTTTTTGCCTGCAACAAATCACGGAGAATGTTGGCTTATTTAGGTGCATTTTGCTTGTGTAAGCCAAATGATACGACGAAAAGCGCAACCGTTTTTACCTCGGCCTCTCCATTTCTTCTTCCACACACATGTCACCAAGCTCAGAACAACCAGCATAACTACTCCAGCCACAGTTAGGCTGATTACCAGAATATGTTTTCTCCTTCCATTAGACTCTGTACCATTTCGAAGAGTGAGTTTGTTTCTATTACCATTGCATCAAATCAAATTCTTACCTAACTCAGAAGAAGCCACTCTGATATAGATGTCCTGCCCGTCTGCCGACAGAACTCTCATATCAACCAAGTCCCCGAACCAAAGTATGCATCCGCTCCCTCTCCCTCGGATATCCAAATTCGTATAAGCCATGCAGCTGCAGTTCTTGAAGCACTCGGCCTTACATTCTTCGATCGTCATGGTCTCATTGTGCCACGAGTTTCTTGCATCGGGCAACTTAACGTTTGAATACTTCAAGAATCCATCTCCCTTCGAACAATTCAGGGCTGTCCTTCTAACGCAGCCATTCGACCAATCTACTCTAGCCCAACCCTGTGGATCTTTAGGCACAAAATTTGCCAGGCACGAACACACAGGGGACAGGGCATTATTGCATACGCCGTACGCGCCGCACAGCTTGTAATCATCGCAGTAATCGCCCGGAAGACTCATGTAACGAGCCCATGTATCCGTTCGGTCGACCCAAATCCAACCCTGCAAAACGCCCGTCGGGTTCAGAGTCATCCTCGATATTACCGGCCTGCCGACGAAGTCTTGTCTGAAGAAGAAAGTTCCGCTGACTGAGTACAATCCAAATTTAAAGGTTGGATCGTTTTCCACGTTAGGCATGCCGCTGAAGAACATACCATTCCAAGGCCCAACTCTGTACAGAGCTACCTCCCCTCCTCCTCCTCCCTTTGTGATGGCTTGAGGGTATCCATTAACGTCTATGTGATTCGTGAAGTCTCCAGGGGAAGGATCGTCGTCGCTCCTCCACGAAGATAGGTAGCGTTCTTTACCATTCATGTGATTCCAGCCGAAGTCCATGTCTGGCAAAAGGGTATCTGTAAGATGATCGAAGCTCTGCCATAGGTAGTCTTCAGGCCCGTCGTCGTTAGCGTCCCTTAGGACGAGATTCCCCGAGTCTAACAGCTGCGCTATCGGGTTTTGGACAGCTCTCGACGACGTGTTAGAAGACGACCATACGATGCCATTTGTTTCGTTGAGAACCACTAAGAGTCCTTCTGGTTTGATGATCTTTAAGGCTGCTTCTGATGTAATATTTCTTACAGGGCTTTCCCTATTGGCGACCCAAACGGGCGTTTTTACCGTTACGTTCTTGTACCATATTCCGATGTACCAATTCTTGGAATTTCCCGGGCTGAAGAATCCAAGTGCGAACCTTCCTTGAGATGATAATAATGTCTCGAAACCTTTGATGCTTTGTGTTGTATCTATGGTGTCACTCGCAGCTGACAGAAACGGCTGGTTGATGAGCAAAAGCGCTGTAATAAGATGAATGGAGGTAGTCTTTAATGGCTTGATCATGGCTTATTTTATTTTTATAGCATCTACTAATTTGTGTATTGTTTAAGATTTCAAGAAAAAAAAGTTGAAGAGAAAAAGCTTATATGTGCAGATTTGCTGTCTTGAAGAAACTCTCTCAACGGTGACTGGTGAGCTTCGAGGAAAGTCAAATCTCCAAAGTCAAATGTCAACGACATTTAGTTTTGGAAGACAAATGTCATCGATTAATTCGATCTTTCATTTGACTTGTAGACAAGCTAAAAAGGGTTTTTCTTTCTATCACAAAGTACTAGGATCGTTAATATATATGCTCTTATTGCTCAACCATGGATGATAGGTTATAATGTGAAAACGGCTGCCGTAAGTAGTTTTTAATCTTCTGGGAGATTATTTGATATTTGATCGTTTGTTGTCTCATAAAAAATTATTAATTTATATTCCTAGGCCGCCATAGTTGAGCAATCATTTTCCAGTGCCGTTGAATATTTCTTTTTTGGCTGTTATACATATAATAATATATATATATATATATTTATAGTTATGTCCCATCCCTCAATAAT
Source organism: Lindernia subracemosa (assembly GCA_028392965.1). Lineage (NCBI taxonomy): Eukaryota > Viridiplantae > Streptophyta > Magnoliopsida > Lamiales > Linderniaceae > Vandellia > Vandellia subracemosa. The sequence continues at coordinate 4,373,747 of JAQPCC010000006.1, forward strand.
GATGATAATAATAATCATCTTGTATTATAAAAATATTAATTGTGATTAATATTATATTAAGATTATTTTATTATAATTATACTTATATTAAGATTATAATGATAATATAGCTTATAATAATAAAGAGAGAGATCAGAGAGAGATTAAGTATTTCAATACTTGGTGTGATTTACAATCAACTCTAATCACCTATTTATACTAATAATAATTCACTATTACAACTAATCACATTAATTAAAATTATACACCTCACACTAAAATACAAACTCTTCAATTAAACACCTCATCTTATCATCTTATCACATTATCATCATTTAATACAATACTTCCAAATCATCTATAATTTAACTAATATTATTATTTAAAACATCCACATTTAATTATTTCATAATACTCCCCCTTGGATGTTTTCAAAGAATATGCCTCGTTAAAACCTTATTAGGAAAAACCCAATGGGATAAAAACCTAATGAAGGAGAAAGAGTAAATTATTCTTTTAGATACGCTTTCGATTGTTGTCTCATTAAAAACCTTACTGGAAAACCACATGGAAAAACCTCAGTGAAGGGAAAAAGAGTGCAACGCGTATTTACTCCCCCTGATGATAACATCATTTAAGATCTCGAAGTTTTCGAACTCCAATTGAATATACCAATCTTTTGAAAATTATTGGGGGAAGTGCTTTCGTGAATAAATCTGCAAGATTTTCACTTGATCGCACTTGTTGTACATCAATATCACCATTTTTCTCTAAATCATGTGTAAAGAAAATTTTGGTGAAATATGCTTTGTTCTATCTCCCTTAATATATCCTTCCTTTAATTGGGCAATGCATGCAGCATTATCTTCATATAAAATCGTAGGAAGTAACTTTTTCGATACTAGCCCACTAGTTTGTTGTATATGCCCAATTATCGATCGCAACCAAACACATTCTCGGCTAGCTTCATGAATAGCTAAAATTTCCGCATGATTAGAAGAAGTAGCCGTTAAACTTTGTTTAACTGACCGCCATGAAATAGCGGTTCCGCCATGTGTAAATAAATAGCCCGTTTGCGATCGAGCATTATGTGGGTCAGATAGAAAACCAGCATCTGCATATCCAATCAAATCTGTTTTTGATTCATTAGAATAGAACAATCCCATATCAGTTGTTCCTTGAAGGTATCGAAAAATCCGCTTAATTCCATTCCAATGTCTACGAGTCGGTGACGAACTATATCTCGCCAATAGATTCACAGCGAACGCTATATCAGGTCGCGTATGACTCGTTAAATACATTAGGGCTCCAATAGCACTGAGATATGGTACTTCAGGACCAAGTAGTTCTTCATCGTTTTCGCAAGGTCTAAACGGATCTTTATTCACATCTAAAGATCGAACAATCATTGGAGTATCCAATGGATGAGCTTTATCCATATAAAATCTTTTCAATACCTTTTTCGTATAAGTCTCTTGATGTACGAATATCCCATTCTTTAAATATTCAATTTGCAGTCCAAGACAAAATTTTGTTTTACCGAGATCTTTCATTTCAAACTCTTTTTTCAAACAATTAACGGCTTTTGATAACTCTTCAGGAGTTCCAATTATGTTAATATCATCAACATAAACTGAAATGATGACAAATTCATTTCCAGATCTTTTCATAAATATGCATGGGCAAGTTTGATCATTTTTATACCCCTCTTTCGATAAATATTCACTTAGGCGATTATACCACATACGCCCAGATTGCTTTAATCCATAAAGCGATTTATTTAGCTTGATTGAGTACTCATTTCGGGGCCCTGAATTTTCAGGCAACTGAAATCCCTAGGGAAGTTTCATATATATATCACTCTCAAGTGATCCATATAAATAAGCGGTGACAACATCCATTAGACGCATATCGAGTCCTTCACGTACTGCCAGACTAATTAAATAACGACAAGTAGTTGCATCCACCACAGGAGAATACGTCTCCTCATAATCAATACCAGCTCGTTGTGAAAAGCCTTGTGCAACAAGCCGTGCTTTGTATCTCACAATTTCACCGTTTTCATTTCTCTTTCTGATGAAAACCCATTTATATCCAACCGGCTTTTCATTTTCTGATATGTGGACTACATGTCCGAAAACTTTTCGTTTCTCAAGTGATTTTAATTCTGCCTCGATTGCATCTTTCCATTTTGGCCAATCATTTCTTTGTCTGCATTCTTTAACAGACATTGGTTCATGATCCTCATTCTCATTCATCTCATTCATTTCATGTAGCGTTACGTTAAATGAGAATTTATCGTCAACGTTGACTTTTTCTCGGTTCCATCTAATTCCATTTTGGGCATAATTTATCGAGATCTCTTCATTATCATTATTCTCAGAAATTTCAGGTACCTGATTTTCATTATCATAATCATTAATGCCCATTGACTCTTCTAGAGTCGATAAATCCTCGACTGGACCATTCTTACTATTTGCTCCTTTTCTTTTTCGAGAATTTTTATCTTTGGAACCCGAGGGCCTACCACGTTTTAGTTGTGGCTTAGGCTCGATCATTATATGTTCTCAGGAACATCAACTTTTGCAGGAGCATTAACAGCTGGTATATGTGACTTAGTCACTCTTTTAAGGTCAGTAAAACTATCTGGAGTTGATTAGCTAATCCTTGTAAATGAATTATCTTTTGAACTTCTAGTTCACATTCTTTCGTTCGAGGATCATAATGATTTAGCGATAATTCATTCCAACTAATACTCATTTCCAGCTGTTTCTTTTCTCCCCCTAATGTCGGAAAATTCGATTCATCGAAATGACAATCGGCAAATCTAGCCGTAAATAAATCTCCAGTTAGAGGTTCTAAATATTTTATTATCGATGGAGATTCAAATCCGACATATATTCCCAACCTCCTTTGAGGTCCCATCTTAGTGCGTTGTGGTGGAGCAATTGGAACATATACCGCACATCTAAAAATTCTCAGATGGGAAATATTGGTTCCTGACCATAAACCATTTGTATCGGGGAGATATTATTATAACTTGTTGGCCTGATGCGGATTAGTGTCGCTGCATGTAATAAAGCATGTCCCCAACAAGATGAGGAAAGTTTCGACTTCATTAATAATGGTCTTGCAATTAATTGCAACATTTTAATCAACGATTCTGCAAGACCGTTTTGCGTATGTACATGTGGCACGGGGTGCTCAACATCAATTCCAATAGACATGCAATATTCATTAAATGCCTTGGAAGTAAATTCACCAGCATTATCAAGGCGTATTTTCTTTATTGGAAAGTCCGGAAAATGTGCTCTTAATCGAATCAACTGAGCAAGCAATCTCGCAAAAGCTACATTCCGTGTTGATAACAAACACACATGAGACCATCTAGTTGATGCATCAATCAATACCATGAAATATCTAAATGGTCCACACGATGGATGTATCGGTCCACAAATATCACCTTGTATACGCTCCAAAAATCTTATGGATTCATTCTTTATTTTTACTGGTGATGGACGAATAATCAACTTCCCTTTAGAGCAAGCAGCACATGATAATTCATTAGATTGAAGAATCTTCTGGTTCTTCATTAAATGTCCACGTGAATTTTGAATTATTCTCCGCATCATAATTGAACCGGGATGGCCCAACCGGTCATGCCAAACAACAAATGTATTATCATCAGTAAACTTCTGGTTTACGATAGCATGTGATTCAATTGTTTTAACATACGTGTAATACAATCCAGAGTCAAACGAATGTAATATTTCAACAACTCTTTTATCATTCGAAACCACTTTTGTAATGTGCAAATATTCAATATTTCTCTTTTCTGCAGTCTCAATGTGATATCCATTATGTCGAATAGCTTTAAAGCTCAATAAATTTCTTTGAGACTTAGGTAAATATAAGGCATTATAAATTATTAGCCTTGTCCCTCTGGGCAGTATAACATTAGCTCTTCCGGAGCCCTCAATTATATTTGTGCTACCCGATATAGTGATAACACTTGTTTCTTTCATTTCAAGATGGGAGAAATATTTCTTATTTCTTAGAATCGTATTAGTCGTTGCACAATCTGCAAGACATAACTCCCCATTGCACATGTTTGTATCCATTGTATTGATAAATATATAATAACTAGAATTATTAAATAAATAAGCGTCAAAATAAAATTATATATATAAAGATAAAATAATAAATAAATAATGCTTAAACAAAATTTATAACGATGTATCAGTTTTCTTTATTTGGATCTTTAACAAAAACCAAAATATTCAAATGAGCATAGGATCTAGCACCAATTTTCTGAAATATCGTAATCTTGAGCAAAATTTAATTTCATCGACACTTCACTTTTAATTGCTCTTTATAAAGATCAACGGGATCTTTGGGTGCGAATAATAACCAACGATAATATATAATAATCTTTATATTGCTCAATACATCTTTCTCAATCATATACTAATTGTCCACTTCGGGGGAAATATTAATAATAACCACGGTAAATATAATGTTCACGACCACTTTTATTGTTTGCGCATACATTCACTTCAGGGAATGCAACATAATCATTTAGTCGGACTTATGCTTTTCATTCATCCATCATAATATTTTCTGATCATTTTCTCACGATATTTATTCGTATTATATCCGATGGACTGAACGTGGTGAATGCTTTATAATACACTGAAGTAACCGTGTAAATCAGTAGCAAGTATAAAATCGAGATTGATAAATCAAAGTTTTGCAAGATTCAATTTATTGATATCATGAAAATTAAATCATCATTAAAATATTAAAAGGAAAAATTATAATTAATCTTCTTTTATATCTTCTTTTGTAAAAGTTCTAATGAAAAACGATATCCACATCCAAATAACTGTCGACGTAGTAATAATCATAAGTAATAGATCAAACATCGGACAAAGCGTCATCCTCGACTAAACTCGTACGAGATCTTCGACGGAGGTTGATCTTGACGACGGAGAGCGTTCGTGCTGATAACGTGTTATAAAAATATTAATTGTGATTAATATTATATTAAGATTATTTTATTATAATTATACTTATATTAAGATTATAATGAAATAATAAAGAGAGAGATCAGAGAGAGATTAAGTATTTCAATACTTGGTGTGATTTACAATGAACTCTAATCACCTATTTATACTACTAATAATTTACTATTACAACTAATCACATTAATTAAAATTATATACCTCACACTAAAATACAAACTCTTCAATTAAACACCTCATCTTATCATCTTATCACATTACCATCATTTAATACAATATTTCCAAATCATCTATAATTTAACTAATATTATTATTTAAAACATCCACATTTAATTATTTCATAATAAAAGGTAATATCATCGTCTTGCACAAGACTATAACATTATTCTCAACCATTAGGGTTTCTTAAAGAAAATTTCTAATGACCGTCTATAATAGTTTTATTGGGCTATGTGCTTTTTTTCCCTGCTCTATATAGAGGTCAACAATGCTATGATAATGGAATTTAACTTCAAGGTGATACAAAAATAAATAATTCCAATAGATATTCCAAGAACATGTCAATTTTCAGAGGTGAACACAATAAAACATGCATTAAAAGAGCTGAAGATGGTGATTACTGATTATAGAACATATTTATTACATCTCACTCTTAAAGTGTGTTTCGTTAGCATAATTCGTGCGTGGGGAAGCACGACGAAAAAACTAAGTTAGCGCATCAATTAATTGTATTCCATGCTTCTCCCGTTGTACATGTATACCTTTTCTTTTCTTTTCTTTATCGAAATCAGCATACTAAAACGCATCATAAATGTCGAGAATGAGATCAAATTAAATTTTCACGGAGTCATCTACCATCTAGCATAGTAATGGTGATGTCGTTCCTCGAACCGACTCTATCCTTCGTCTCTATCCTCTCCTCGCGGGATGAATCGACGTGAGTGAAGAATCCAGGCTCCTTCGGCATGGTGGAAGCATCTCCGCTGCTTAGCATCGAAACCACCGAGCTCATGGTGGGTCGATCGTCGGGAGAGTGTTGAACGCATAAGAGTCCCACGTGGATCAATCTCAGCATTCCGAATATATTGTCTGTCCGCCGTGCTGAGTAAGCAGCTGTCGGACAAGCTCCCGCGACCTTCCTTCTTTGTGCAGCACCCAAGCCTGTGGATTATGAGTAACTAACTCATGTTATTACGATATAACATGAGTTAGGTTTTTCGTTCTAAAATTAACTAATGTTAGGTTTTTCGTTCGAAAATCAATTAACAATATATGGAGTAGCCAACTAAGCTTCGCAACTTTTTAATCTAACCGATCTGAGATTGCGTTTGTCGGTCTATAACATCACGAGAGAGATGGGACTCGATACTTACATGTCCGAGGAGGTTGGTGGTTTGGCCGCCTTGACAGAATGAGCTGTTTCTCTTACCGCTCACGATTTCCAGGACAAGGACGCCGAAGCTAAAGACGTCCGGCTTCATCGAGAATCGACCCCTCACTGCGTACTCCGGGGGCATGTATCCGCTGCAGGACGGAATTGTTATCCGTGAAAAGCTATATATTTTAAGAATGTACTTCGAGGAAAATCCAAGATAATGAGATATACTTACTAAGTCCCCGCTACCCTTTTCGTCATATCTTCAGTCTCATTGTCTTTGAAACTTCTGGCGAGTCCAAAGTCTGATATCTTTGGGTTCATATCCTTGTCGAGCAATATGTTGCTAGCTTTTAGGTCTCTATGACCGATCCTTAGTCGCGAATCTTGATGTAGGTACATTAGACCCCGAGCTATTCCAACCGACGATTTGTAACCTCGTGTGCGAGTCAAGGATATTCTTTCTATTCGTTTCATCTGTGAAAATGGTTGGAGTGCAATCCTTAAAAGCTGTTGGTAATAAGTTTGGTTTTAAAATGATTAGCTCTTCTCACCGAATAGAATGCGGTCGAGGCTCTTGTTGGGCATGTACTCGTAAACCAATGTTGTAAAATTCGCTAGGCGCTAGTCGGGCGCTCGGGGTGGGCCTAGCGCCTAGACCGCCTAGGCAGGGCCTAGGCGGTTTCCATGCGAAAATTAGTCGATATACTTATCTTTTTATTATTTTTATCTTCCATAGATCAAATATGCTAATATTTTACCAAAGTAAAGTTACATGAAATTTATCCAAACATTTAAAATAAATATCTAAATATTCCAAATAAATTATGTCAATCCCAATAATAAAATTCTGTATTAAAATTTTTTTTCCAAAAAAAAATAAAAAATGGACCGCCTAGGCTGCCGCCTAGCCGATTAATTGGTTCAATCAGTTAGGCGGCCACCTAGACGATTTTCGCCGCGGGAGGGGGGCGCCTAGCCCGAGTTTTACAACAATGTCGTAAACTAAGAGATTCTCTTCTCCGTGAATGCAGTATCCTAATAGCTTCACGAGATTCCGATGTTGGAGTTTGGAGATGAAAGTTACTTCGTTTTTGAACTCCTCGAGCCCTTGCGCAGAAGTCGTCGATAGTCTCTTCACCGCAATGTAATCTCCTCCCTCTTCAAGAAGCCCCTTGTAGACCGGCCCATATCCACCCTCTCCAAGCTTATTTTCAGTCGAAAAGTTATCTGTCGCTCTTAAGATCGTCTTCAAGTCGAAGAATGGAAGCTCTATATCTTCATGGACATGATCATTTTTTCCTGCAACAACTCACAGAGGCTGTTAGTTTTTTAGGTCTGAATCGTTTTCGTAGGTTTTTTTTTTTCTTCGAAGAAAAATCGTGCTCTTACGTTTGCCTCTCCATTTCGCATTAATCTTCTTACCATTCCACAGATATGCGACAAAAATAAGAGCTATCATAACTACTCCTGTTAGAGATAGGCTGGGCAACAACAGCAGCAGTTTTATCTTTCCATCTTTTTCTGTACCATTTTCACCATTTTCAGAACACAAAGATGAAAGCAATGCACTGAAATTAGTACAATTAGAGATGCTTTCTTACCTAGTTCTGAGGAAGCCACTCTGATGTAAATAAATATCCTGTCCGTCCCTCGACATAACTCTCATATCAACCAATTCCCCGAACCAAAGGATACAACCGCTTCCCCTCCCTCGGATGTCCAAATTCGTATACGCCGAGCAATTGCAGCTCCTTAAGCACTCGACCCTACATTCTCCGATCGTCATGGTCTCGTTGTGCCATGATTTTCTTGCATCAGGCAACTTAATGTTCGAATACTTCAAGAACTCATCTCCCATCGAACAATTCAACGGCGTCTTTCTAACGCATCCATCCGACCAATCAACCCTAGCCCAACCTCGCGGATCGCGGGGCATGCACAAACTTGTCCAAGCAATCACACACGGGCGAACTCACAACATCGCACACACCGTAAGCACCACAGAGCTTGTAATACTCGCAATGATCGATGGGTATTGTTTCGTAAAGAACCCACGTATTTGTCCGGTCGACCTACGTCCAGGTCTGCAGAACACCGTTAGGGTTCAGCGTATATCTTGCTAAAATCGAGCCGTCGACGTAGTGGTCTCTGTAGAAAAAGGTTCCGTTTTCGTAGTACAATCCGTACTTAAAAGATGGATCGTTTATCACGTTAGGCATGCCGCTGAAGACCACGCCATTCCACGGTCCGATTCTTGCTATGACAACATCTTCGCCTTTCTTGATGATCCCTTGAGGATACCCATTAACATCGAAGTGAAAAGTGAAGTCTCCAGGGGAAGGATCGTCGTTGCTCCTCCTCGAAGATAGGTAGCGTTCCTTACCATTCATGTAATTCCCGCCAAAGTCCATATCTGGTAAAATATATGGTATCCGTTAGATAATCGAAGCTCTGCCACAGATAATCTTCCGGCCTGTCTTTGCCAGCAACCATTAGGACAAGATTGCCGGAGTCTAACAGCTGAACGATCCGCTCTTCTACGGCTGTCGAGGAGTTTGCAGACCATACGATGTGATTTGTCTCGTTGAGAACCACCAAGAGTCCTCCTGGCTCGACGATCTTCGGGGCTGATTCTGCGTTATTTCTTACAGGGTTTTCTCTGTTGGCGACCCAAACGGGCGTTTTTACAGTTACGTTCTTGTACCATATCCCGACGTACCAATTCTTGGTATCTGCCTGGCTGAAGAATCCAAAAGTTCGAACCTTCCCTACGATGATACTAATGTCTCGTAGCCTTTGATGCTTTGTGTTGTATCTATGGCGTCGCTCGCAGTTGACAGAGACTTGTGGTTGTTATTGATGAGAGAAAGCGTTATTACAAGATAAAAGGTGGTAATCTTTTCTAGTGGCTTGATCATGGCTATCTACTAATAATCTGTCTTGTTTGAGGAAGATTTATTCGTGGATTATATTATGTATATGCAGATTTGCTCTCTGCAGAAACTCTCAACGGTGAGTTTCCAAGAAAGTCAAATCGATCTCCAAAGTCCAATGTCAGCTATATTTAATATATATGTTTGTTATGTTATTATGTAGTTTTGGTCTTTTGGAAGATCAATAACATTGCATTATTGCATCATTCATTTTGACTTGTAGACAGCCTAAGGCTTTTTCTATTTCACCCTGAAGTACTGTACTGTACTGTACTGTGACTGTATGCTAATTGCTCAACATGGATCGTTTATCTATCTATTATTATATTATTGGGGAGAAAGGCTCACAATAAAATTAATTTGGAGACTGTTGTCAAATTAATTTGGTATGTTAGTACAAATTACTATTTTACCTCTTATTTTTAAATTTATTCCAATTATATTCCAAAAATTAAATTTTAATTTTTAAAAAATAATTTACAAATAAAATTAATATTATAATTTCATATTATAAAAATAACTTTATATTAATTAATATTATATGTTTATATATTATAGCACACGCATATGAAGTGTGCGTAAAATACTAGCTTATTTTATTATTGTGTCAAAACAAACCTGCTGCCGTAATTAAGTAGTTAATTTGTTTATGAATTATTTGGTATTATTGGTCGTTGTCTCGTTAAGAAAAAAAGATACATATTTAAAAAATTTCAAGGCCGCCACAACTGAGCAATCATATATTCCATTCCAGTGCATCAAGAAGTTTGAACATGTTAACATAATTCCTCAAGATTGACTGGAAATGAAATAATTAATGAGGTAATAATATGACTAACAAGTTGAAAGGTAATAATATGATCATCGACTATTTTTCTCAACTATTCCGAATGAAAACTTCTATCGGCCGTCTATTCCCATGAATCTCCGTGGGTGAAGCAGCTGCTTAGCATCTAACCCATCGAGCTCATGGTGGGACGTCGATCGTCGGGACAATGCTGAACGCATAAGAGTCTGATGATATGGATCAATCATCTCATCAGCATGTCGAGTATATTATCCGCCGTGCTGCGTCCCAATACCTTCCTTCTTTGTGTAGCATCCAAGCCTGGATTAGGACTGAGCCATGTTATTACACGAACTTAACTCAGGTTGTAATAATAATGTACTGACTGAGTTTGTAGGGATAAAAAAGGCCACACAGTGTGTGTATAAACATGGAAGAGAGGGACCGATATTTAGCTATTCCGTATACAATTTGTAACCTCTTTTCCGAATCGAGCAACTTTCATATTCTTTTCATCTGCGAATAGAATACAGCCGAGGCTCTTGTTGGGCACGTACGACTCGTAAACTAAGAGATTCTCATCTTGGAGTTTTGAACTCCTCGAGCCCTAGCACCGAAGTCGTCGATAGTCTCTTCACCGCAGCAAAGTAATCTCCTCCCTCTTCAACAAGCCCCTGAAGAAATCATTAAGTACCTTGTAGACTGGCCCATATCCACCCTCTCCGAGCTTATTGTCGGCTGAAAAGTTATCCGTCTTTCTTAAGATAGTCTTCAAGTCGTAGAATGGTAACCTCCAAGTTGGATCCTTTTTACTCCTCGTCTCCATTTCGCAACAATCGTCTTCCTCTTCCACATATACGTGACAAAACTCAGAGCTAGCATAACTACTGCTACCACAGTTAGGCTGCTGACTACCATTACTTGTTTTCCCTTTTTATTTTGTTCTGTATTAGTACCATTTCACCATTCTTATAATGCAAAAATGGAAGCATAGGCACTGAAGTTATATCATATTTCGAGCACTATAATCCGCTGGAAAACTTAGGCTGGTTTTCATCAAATTATAAGGGTTTGATTTCGAGCACATTTATTCAAATAGCATTTGATGATCATATAATAAAATGCGTGTATATTCGATCAACAATGCCATGATCATCGCCGAATTCTAACTTCAAGCTGATGCAGAGCTAAATAATTCCAACAGATATTTCAATAACGCATCAAATTTCACAGGTGAACTTGATAAAAATTGTAACAAGATTTTGGAGTCATTGAGAAGCTGCTTGTATTTCGATTATCAGAAACTTCATCGGCCATCGATTATCGTAATGGTGAGGTCATTTGCCGACCCAACTTCGTGCTTGGTCTCCATCCTCTCTTCTTCTCCGTGAGTGAAAAATCCAGGCTCTCTCGGCATGACGGAAGAAGCATCACCACCACTGCTTAGCATCGAAACCACCGAGCTCATGGTGGGCCGATCGTCGGGAGACTGCTGAACGCATAAGAGCCCCACGCGGATCAATCTCAGCATGTCGAATATATTTTCTGTGCTGCTCAAGCAGCTGTCGACCAGCTCCAGGGACCTTCCTTCTTTGTATAGCATCCAAGCCTTGATTGAAATCAAGTCAATGTTATTACAAGCTTAGCTAGAAAAGCTGTCTCAATGCAATGTATGTCAATGGTAAGACAAGAAACTGCTACTAAATGTGGATAAACATGGGAAGAGAAAGGACAGAGATTTACATGCCCGAGGAGGTTGATGTTGTGGCCCGTACCACGGAATGAGCTGTTTCTCTTACCGCTCACGATTTCCGGCATGAGGACGCCGAAGCTAAATACATCTGACTTTATCGAGAATCGACCCCTTACTGCATACTCTGGCGACATGTATCCACTGCAGGAAGATTATTATTAGACCAGAACTTTACCATGGAAGAAAAATCATAGATGACGAGGCACTTACTACGTCCCAGCAACCCTTTTCGTCTTATCTTCAGTCTCGTCGTCTTTGAAACCTCTAGCAAGCCCAAAATCTGATATCTTGGGGTTCATATCCTTGTCTAGCAATATGTTGCTGGCTTTGAGGTCTCTGTGAATAATCGTTAGCCGCGAATCTTGATGAAGGTACATTAGACCCCGAGCTATTCCATTGACGATTTGCAGCCTCATATGCGAATCTAGCAACTTTCGATTCTTTTCATCTGCAATAAATTTGTATCAGTTGTGGACAATAAATCTATACTAACCAGAAAGACTTTTCAGACATGCGCAAATGCAGTGTATGAATCTGCATGTTTGGTATCCTTCTTAAGTTAGATCATGCTGTTCTTCATCCAAGTGTAATGAACTCTTACCAAATAGAATAAAGTCGAGGCTTTTGTTCGGTAAGTACTCGTAAATTAACAGCTTCTCTTCTCCATCGATGCAATATCCGAGCAGCTTCACAAGATTCCGATGTTGCAGTTTCGAAATGAAATTTACTTCGTTTTTGAACTCTTCGAGCCCTTGCGTCGAAGTTGTCGATAGCCTCTTCACCGCAATGACTTCTCCATCTTCAAGAATTCCCTTGTAGACTGGCCCACATCCGCCCTCTCCGAGCTTATTGTCGATCGAAAAATTATCCGTCGCTCTTAAGATTTTCTCCAACTCATAGAACGGCAGCTCTAAGTCTTCACGACTTTGTTCTTCTTTACCTGAAAAAACAACTCAAGAATGTTACTTTAGATGCATCTGTTTGTCTAAAGCCAAAACTGTAAATAGCCCAAAAGTGTGTCTATATTATACCTCTTCGCCATTTCACATCCATCTTCTTCCTCTTCCACAAATATATGACAAAGCTCAAAGCTGCCATAACTACTCCTACTACCACAACACAATCACGCTGGGAATCAATACTTGCGTTCTCCTCCTTCCATCAGATTCCGTACCTTCTCACCATTTTTACAAGTTACAACACAATTTATTACAGTTAGACGCTTCGCATAAGTTTTTGCTTCCAAATAATGAAATTCTTACCAAGTTCGGAGGAAGCCACTCTGATGTAAAGGTCTTGTCCATCTTTCGACAGGTCTCTCATATCGACCAAGTTCCCGAACCAAAGGATACATCCACTCCCTCTTCCGCTGACGTCCAAATTCGTATACGCATTGCAGCTACAGGCATGAATTCCTCGCATCAGGCAACTTAACGTTCGAATACTTCAAGAACCCGTCCCCCGTCGAACAATTCAACGGCGTTCTTCTAACGCAACCGTCCGACCAGTCCGCCCTAGCCCAACCTCGCGGATCGCGGGGCACAAACTTGTCCAGGCAGTCACACACGGGCGGACTCACAACATCGCACAAACCGTACGCGCCGCAGAGCTTGTAATTCTCGCAGTGATCAAGCGGCATAGTTCGGTAGAGAACCCACGTGCTTAACCGGCCGACCCACGTCCAGCTCTGCAGAGCACCGTTAGGGTTCAGCGTATACCTGGATAAAACTGACCCGTCGACGTAGTAGTCTCTCTAGAAGAAGGTCCCATTTTCGTAGTACAATCCGTACTTAAAAGTCGGATCGTTCTGCAAGTTAGGCGTGCCGCTGAAGACCACGCCATTCCACGGTCCGATTCTAGACAAGACGACTTCTTCGCCTTTCTTGATGATCCCTTGAGGATACCCATTAACATCTAAGTGATCAGTGAAGTCCCCAGGGGAAGGATCGTCGTTGCTCCTCCACGAAGAAAGGTAGCGTTCCTTACCATTCGTGGGATTCCAGCCGAAGTCCATATTTGGTAAGAAGGTGTCCGTTAGATAATCAAAGCTCTGCCATAGTTAATCTTCAGGCCTGTCGTTGCCAGCATCCCTTAGGATGAGATTGCCCGAGTCTAACAGCTGAACGATCGGTTTTTGAACGGCGCCCGACGAGTTTGCAGACCATACGATGTGATTTGTCTCGTTGAGAATCACCAAGAGTCCGACTGGCTCGACGATCTTTAAGGCTGCTTCGGAAATATTTCTTACAGGGTTTTCTCTGTTGGCCACCCAGACGGGCGTTTTTACGGTTACGTTCTTGTACCATATTCCGACGTACCAATTCTTGGTATCTCCCGGGCTGAAGAATCCAAGTTCGAACCTTCCCTGCAATGATACTAACGTATCGTTGCCTTTGATGCTTTGTATTGCATCAATGGTGTCCTTAGCAGCAGAGGATAAAAGCTTATGGTTGATGAATAAAAGCGTTATGACAAGATAAAAGGAGGGAATCTCTAACAGGTTGATCATCATCCTCTGTATATTCATGGCATGGGTGTAAGAAAATTATGAGAAGGACCTTTGGAAGAAAGTACAAATCGAACCTATCTATAAAGGTTAGTTAAATATAAAAAAAGAAAAGCTACTAATTTTGCACCTTTTAGGTGCTTCGCATGTGGACCTACTTATTCTAGCCGCCACAGCTGAACAATAGTTTCAAAATTTCGTAACCAAAGTTGAACATCTGTTCACATTATATTGACTTGAATGGAAATGACAACTTTAGCAGAATATATTATATGCCCCTATCTCAATAATTGGATGTTTAAGTAAATAATCGAGCTGGGCTGCTGATAAAAGATGATTCTTTTACTTTAAACTGATGTTATTTCTATGGCATCATCTACTCCTCTACCTACCATCTAGCATGGTTATGGTGATGTCGTTCCTCGAACAGTTCACTCCGTCTTTTATCTCTATCCTCTCCTCGCGGGAAGAATCGCCGTGAGTGAAGAATCCAGGCTCCTTCGGCATGGTGGAAGCATCTCCGCTGCTTAGCATCGAAACCACCGAGCTCATGGTGGGTCGATCGTCGGGAGAGTGTTGAACGCATAAGAGTCCCACGCGGATCAATCTCAGCATGTCGAATATACTGTCCGCCGTGCTGAGTAAGCAGCTGTCGACAAGCTCCCGCGACCTTCCTTCTTTGTGCAGCATCCAAGCCTGGTTTAGGACTAACTCATGCTATTACAACGGCCACACACAATGGAAGAGAGGGACAGATACTTACATGCCCGAGGAGGTTGATGTTGTGGCCAGTAGTACCATAGAATGAGCTGTTTCTCTTACCGCTCACTATTTCGAGCACGAGGACGCCGAAGCTAAATACGTCGGACTTTATCGAGAATCGGCCCCTTACTGCGTACTCCGGCGACATGTATCCGCTGCATGATTAAGATTATTGTTGTTAGACCTTAAAAACATGAAAGACATTGAATATCCTCGACAATGAGATACCTACTAAGTCCCCGCTATCCTTTTGGTCTTATCTTCGGTCTCATGGTCTTTGAAGCACCTGGCAAGCCCGAAATCCGATATCTTAGGGTTCATTTCCTTGTCGAGCAGTATGTTGCTGGCTTTGAGGTCTCTGTGGATAATCCTCAGTCGCGAATCTTGATGAAGATACATTAGGCCCCTAGCTATTCCGTTGACGATTTGTAGCCTTGTATGTGAATCGAGCGACTTTCTATTCTTGTCATCTGTGAAAAAAAAAAATTAGTTTCAAGCAACTACCTTGTATGATTATCTGTGGGCTGGATATCGTTTTAAGCAAGATTATGCCGTTCTTTGGCTGAGTCTAATGAGATGGAATCTCACCGAATAGAATGCGGTCGAGGCTCTTGTTGGGCATATATTCGTAAACTAACAGCTTCTCTTCTCCGTGGATGCAGTAGCCCAGAAGCTTCACGAGATTCCGATGTTGAAGTTTGGAAATGCAAGTTACTTCGTTTTTGAACTCCTCGAGCCCTTGCGCCGAAGTCGTCGATAGCCTCTTCACCGCAATGTAATCTCCTCCCTCTTCAAGAAGCCCCTTGTAGACTGGCCCATATCCACCCTCTCCGAGCTTATTGTCCGTCGAAAAGTCATCCGTGGCTCTTACGATTGTCTTCCAGTCGTAGAATGGCAGCGCCAAGTCTTCATGGCTTGGATCATTCTTACCTGGAGAATGTTGGTTGGTAAATAGATCTGCATCATTTTGGCAGGCTTCAATGATTTCTTTCTGGGATAATTTCTTACCTTTGCCTCTCCATTTGGCATCAATCTTCTTACTATTCCACAAATATGCTACAAAAATCAGAGCTAGCACAACTACTCCACTTACAGACAGGCTAGGCAACAACAGCACTTGCTTTATCTTTCCATCATATTCTGTACCAATTCACCATTTTCAGAACACAAAGATGAAAGCAAGGCACTGAAATTAGTACAATTAGAGATGCTTGCTTACCTAGTTCTGAGGAAGCCACTCTGATGTAAATGTTCTGTCCGTCCCTCGACAGAACTCTCATATCAACCAATTCCCCGAACCAAAGGATACAACCGCTTCCCCTCCCTCGGATGTCCAAATTCGTATACGCCGAGCAATTGCAGCTCCTTAAGCACTCGACCCTACATTCTTCGATCGTCATGGTCTCGTTGAGCCATGATTTTCTTGCATCAGGCAACTTAACGTCCGAATACTTCAAGAAACCGTCCTTATCCGTACAGTTCAAGGGTGTTCCTCTAACGCATCCATTCGACCAATCGACTCTAGCCCAACCTTGTGGATCTTTAGGCACAAAATTCTCCAAACACGCACATGCGGAAGACCTGGCACTATCGCAGACGCCGTACGCACCGCAGAGCTTGTAATTGTCGCAATAGTCTCCGGCCATGCTTAGGTAAAGAGCCCATGCACCTGTCCGTTCAGCCCATGTCCAATGCTGTACAACGCCCGCCGGACTTAGAGTAATCCTAGAAAAATCTGACCTGTCTAAAGAGTCTTCCCTGAAGAAGAAGCTTCCGTTTTTCAAATACACACCAAACTTAAAACTTGGATCGTTATGAACGTTAGCTACTCCGCTAAAGAACAGACCATTCCAAGGTCCGTATCTGTACATGACATCTTCGCCTTTCTTGACGATGCCCTGAGGATACCCATCGACATCTAAGTGATTTGTGAAGTCTCCAGGGGAAGGATCGTCGTTGCTCCTCCACGAAGTTAGGTAGCGTTCTTTACCATTCATGGGATTCCAGCCGAAGTCCATGTCTGGTAAGAAGGTATCCGTTAGATAATCGAAGCTCTGCCATAGGTAGTCTTCAGGCCTGTCGTTGTCAGCATCCCTTAGGACGAGATTCCCAGAGTCTAACAGCTGAACGATCGGTTTTTCTACGGCCATCGAAGAGTTTGCAGACCATACGATGTGATTTGTTTCGTTGAGAACCACTAAGAGTCCTCCTGGCTCGATGATCTTCAAGGCGGATTCTGAGATATTTCTTACAGGGTTTTCTCTATTGGCGACCCAAATGGGCGTTTTTACCGTTACGTTCTTGTACCATATCCCTATGTAAGAATTCTTGGAATTCCCAGGGCTGAAGAATCCCAGTTCGAACCTTCCTTCTGATGAAACTAATGTTTCCAACCCTTTAATGCTCTGCGTTGTATCTATGGTGTCACTCGCAGTTGATAGAAGAAACTGCTGACTTGAGAGCAGAATCAGCACGGCAAGAGAAAAGGAGGCGATCTCTGATAGCTTAAAGATCATCGTTATTTAATTATTAACTTCTTTTTTTTTTTTAAGATTTCGGATGCTTATATTGAAATTTCGTCTATTCAGAAACATTGTCATAATCCAACATCTATGTTAGTTCGGTTTTTTTTTTTTTTGGAGTCCAAGTCAATAATTTGTTGTGACTATTACCGTTGGTCAGCATTGGCCATATACATATAGACTGTTATTGATTTGACTGAACACGCAGTTTCTTGGAACTTTGTCTGCAAAGAGGACTGTTATAGGGTTTGAGATCTCTATTCCACCTCGTATTCCAACCTACGAAAATCGTTACACCTTCCTCCGCCCATTGTTAAAACACCCGTACATATTATTACACCCATAAATATCATTACACCAGTTGTTTAAATAAAAAAAATCAATATTATATATTTTTCTAGTTTGGTGTAGAAAAAATCAGTATTATATATTAATATATATTAAAATATATAATATTGACTTTTTATTTATTTAAACAATTGGTGTAATGATATTTATGTGTGTAATAATGTGTACGGGTGTTTTAACACTGGGCGGAGAAAGATGTAACGATTTTCGTAGATTGGAATACGAAGTGAAATACAGAAATTGGAATAGAAGATGTCGTGGCTTGTTTTAGGATGCAAATGAGCGAAGAAGAATCGTCCTTAGCTTCTTGTCGTAGATTATTAATAGGTTTTAGATGATCTGTGTCTATGTGTGTAATAATATATAGACTTGTTCAACGAGTCTTTATTCATTTCATAGGCGTGCCAAATTACGTCCTAAATTATAAATTTGGCCAAGTGAGTAGGGCTTGGGATTCTCTATTCCACTTTTTGTATTTCACTTCGTATTCCAACCTATCGTTACACCTTCCCCGTCCAGTGTTAAAACACTCGTACACATCATTACACCCATAAATATCATTACACCAGTTGTTTAAATAAAAAAAAAGTCAACATTATATATTTTTCTAGTTTGGTGTAGAAAAAATCAGTATTATATATTAAAATATATAATATTGACTTTTGGACAGTCCATGAGTGTAAGATGTTTACGTGTGTTTTAACACTGAATAGAGGAAGATGTAACGATTTTCGTAAGTTGGAATACGAAGTGGAATACAAAAACTGGAATAGAGGATCCCAAGCCAGTGACAGGTGGAGCTTGTACGCGGAGGAGTTTTGGACAGTCCTGTTGTTGGTCGGGTTTTTGCGAAGTTCTTGTTCGCTAATCCACGAAGTATCAATTTTGGCATTTGACAAGTGCAAGTCAATGATATATTAATTCAATTGGGGTTACACAAAGCTCTGAAGGGTAGAGAAATTCTGAAACGTAGTGCTACTAGCAGCATTGGGGAAACAGTTGGTGATAGCAAATATGGAATGGACGTTAATGATTGGGAGGAACTGGATTTGAGAGCGGCAAGTGTGATACGACTATATCTGACCAAGAATCCTCTTACAAACGTGCATGCAATATAGGCGGCAAAAGCAACATGGAAAAGCTTGTGAATTTGTATCAAACTAAATGCGTCTCAAATCAAGTGTATGTGAAGGAGCAGTTTCATACATTGTTGATGAATAAAGCTGCAAGTATCTCATATCAGTTAAGTATTCTCAATGGGATCGTCTCGAAGCTTGAATCCATTGAAGCGAAGATTGACGATGACGATCAAGCATTGAGATTCAACTATAAACTCCTTGCATGGGAGAGAGGGCTAGATGATGGACGAAACAATTTCCGAAGGATTAAGCTTTGTCCGTTAGTGACGGAAAGAGAGTGAACTCAATGAGGAAACAAGTTGTAAATTACTGGGCGTGTGGACAATCTGGGCACGTTAAAAAAAAATTTCAAAAAGGCAGACTGAGTTCGACAAATAAAGCTATAGGTTGGTAAATGGATCTTTCTCTGTCGTCTCCATATAAGACTTATACTAAGAGAGACAAGGGCATCCTATGATATGCCGCTAAGTTGTCATCAGAGAGGACGTATTACTCTTAGGGGTTTACAGTTTACACGTCATTGGTTTGGCGATGATGCAAGGTGTGTGGTGGAAATGATCGATTTTCACACGGCTTCCGATGAGTTCGCAGGCCATACGATATGATTTATTCCGTTGAGAACCACGAAGATTCCTGGTTTAATATGATCATCAAGGTTGATTCAACGATATTTCTTACATGATTTCCTCTACCCAGAAAAATTCCGGATCCTAATGTTGTGTCGGATGCCTCTTGCGATTCGCCGCTTCTCACCTTCTTTCCATCTTTTTTTATCGGATTATCTTCTTCAATTAGCGTTGCTCCGATTCGATCTGATCTCGTCGATCAACGTCTATTCAACTTAATTAATTCTCCGATACTCATGTGCGCTCCTTCGCTCAGCTGCTTACCACCGTTCTTCCGCCTTCAATAGGATAATGATTCCTGCCAGAACTCACACCGTTTCTCTTACCGCTCACGATTTCCAGCACGAGGACGCCGAAGCTAAAGACGTCCGACTTTATCGAGAATCGGCCCCTTACTGCTTACTCAATCATTACAAATATACTTCATATCTCTTAAAAGCATTAAGGGTTAAACTTGTTCACTTCCAAGGTTATTCAATATTACCTCCTAATTTATCTTCGTAGGCTGTGTTTGGTTTGATGAAAAGTCCAGAAAAGTCCATATAATATAAATAATCAGATTTAATATTGTGTTTGGTTTAGTAATTTCAGCCCGGATTTAATATGTCAGCCCGTTTTTAAACTAAAGGCCCGTTACAAGTAAACTGAATTAAAAAACTGAGATAAATTATCTTGAATTGTTGGATAAATTTTTTATCTTGGGCTTTATCTTGTGTTCATAACCAAACGGACCGTAGTGTTCATTATCTTCTAATTCATTATCTTTCTATGATAGGATATATTTTTTTTCTTGTACCTGCAGGCTGCAGCTAGCGGCCCTAGATAAGAAGTCTTATACATTAATTAATATGTAAAATGAAGACAATTCTAACGTTGTTGAAGACAAAATCTAACGTTGTGCGAGTGTGACCTTCATGAGCTGTTATTTTCTCAACTGCTGCAATTTAGTATTAGAATTCATATCTTCATGAAAGACATCCATCCAAATTGTGCCACGTGGTGTCTCCATACGATACTTTGGATTTTTCTTCTACTTGCTTCGTCATATTCAAAGAAATTAAATTAATTTAAAAGATTCCCTATTGTTGGGTATCAAACAAAAAGTCCCACGTTGATTAAATAGTAAATTTGAGAGTTGTTTATAAGCTTGTGGGCCCACTCCCTCTATTGTCAATTGGTTTTAGAGTGGAACCCCACGAGCTTATAGGATAGGGGCGGTTCGGGATTGATTCGATCTTTTACAAATTGTGCGGTGAGCGTGGATCGAGCGCGACCAGGAAATCGATCGTGGATCGAGAATTAAGTAACCGAAGGAGAGCCCGAATACGATGTGGATGATATGTCCCCGGTCCTTGCAACGATTTGGTGCCTTGAGTCGAAAGTCTTCCTGACATTGACGGTCAGGCGGCGTGTCCCGTTCGGAGAAAAAAAAAACGGCGATACAAGATGATTAATTATCGTTCAAGGGGAGGCCCATTTGGTGGTCTTGTGTTTGAGGGAGGTTTGTTGGGTATCAAACAAAAAGTCCCACATTGATTAAATAATAAATTTGAGAGTTATTTATAAGCTTGTGGGCTCATTCCCTCTATTGCCAATTGGTTTTAGAGTGGAACCCCACGAGCTTATAGGGTAGGGGCGGTTGGGGTTGATTCGATCTTTTACAACACGTATGTATCATCACATGCAAAAAAAAAAAAAATCACGAAATTATCAAGGACAGAAAATCCCAGCTGCCCCACTACTATGGATAATGGGATAAAATATTGATTTCCAATTCACAAAAATAATGAAAGTTCTCTTACATATAACGGCTGTTCTTACGTTAATGGCGGTGAATTAGGTACACATAGTACTTCTAACCGAGTTAGCTCTCTATCATAATCTTCATGTCAAATTGTTCTCATTTAAGTGCCCATGTTCTACTGTCTAAAGGTAGCTTTTTTTATTATGCCCCTTCGATAATATAATTCGTAGTTCAAAATGTTTTAAGTGGCAAACATTTATGATGCTCGAGCAAACCCAACTGTTTGCTTGCAATAGAAATAATTAGACACGATAAGAAGCAATGGCCAAACGAAGTAATGGACACAAAGGTCGTATTTATGTGATAATGTTGGATGATGTTCGATGCAACGCATTGTCACGTATAATTTTTTATACATTGTATAAATAAAACTGTCGTCAAATCATAACATATGCGAGTTGAAGTATATATTCATCGTATTGCATGGAAAATATATATTATGTGTTGATAATAAATCTTATTACAAAACATTCAACAAAAGACACAAAAGGCTAAGAAGCATATTAGATCTTCAACCTTTGCATATAACCACAAAACAAGGGAGGAGTGCCTTAGAATTAAGCAAGTAAAGCTCCTCGATATTCGAATAAACCCCGACTTTCCCCGCCAAAGAATCGAACCCGCTCTGCCCGGCCATGTCCCTAACGTTCTCCAACGGTCGATGTACCCTCCCCGCAATAACCCTACAAACGATCAAAGCCTTTCGTATCGAAAGCTCGTTTTCGTAAACCTCTATCCCTTCGAAAGCCCTGCCGCTCGTCGAGGTTGTGAAAACTCCAATCCCTTCTTTCAATTCCCATTTCGTGGAGAACCCTTGTCTTATAATCCTACACACGCAGCATTTCTCCGACACACAAAGGCTAGAAGAACCGCTCAAGCCGAGGGAACAAGCTAGAGTTGTGCCGTAGAATCTCAGCAGCTCATTTCCATCGGCTAAGCAGCGGGGATGCTTCTTCGTGAGTTTGCTGGCTTTCGATTTCACGGCCTCTCTGTACTCTTCGAAGCGAGAGAGGGTCTTCTGCATGTTGTGAACTTTTAGGACACGGTCTATTCTTACGCATTGGCTTTCGGACTTGAGCCAGCTCGAACGGCAGATGATTTCGACTATCTTTCTCGATGAATCGCCTTCCATGAGCTCAGTTACTGTCATAATTTCAAGTGAGATATTCATAGAATTCCATCAGTTTCTTCAAGGCCAACAACCTTAACAGAACAAAGAAAGATCTATAGTTCCCTAGAAGTCCGCCATTTTCATGCCAAAACATAAAGTTATGACCTTTTTCACACACACACAGAGTAAAGAAACCTTACCAGCATGCTTAGAAAGGTGATGTGATTCAAGAGACTCCCACTTCGCAAACTGCTCGCCACACTTATGACAAGTGGCCACACCATTCCCATCTTTCCCTAAAGGAGCGGCTCTCTTTTCAAAAGCCAAGACAGCACTGCTTCTCTCTCCCAAAACGGGGCTGCTATTCTTCCTAGGCGTCGCGCTTATTGCAGTACAGTTCTTGCTGTAATAACTGTGCACGGGCGTACCAGGAATTAACGTCCCCACGTCATAAGTCGAAGACGACCCATCAACAGCACTATCACTATCATTACAGCCCCCTCTTTCTTGCAACCCATTACTACAGCCCGTGATTCTCAGCTCACATTTTGAGTTGCTCAGAATCACTTCGTGGGCTATGGGGTTGAGAAACTCGCTGCTCCCTATAGATCTCGGGCTGCAGCTGGCGGGAGGCCTCTCAGATGCGGCTAGGTGCTGCCTCTTGCCGCCGCCGTGAATGACGTCCTTGAGATTCGCCAAAGACCTTGAACAGCCTGACCTTGGCGCCTTCTTGGTCAGAATCGTGGACAACTGCTTTAGGGTCTTTGGGCTGTGGACGTCTGTCGAAGCATCTGACCTGCAGTGGAGGGATTTCTTCAAGGCGAACCACACTGTGTCTTTCTTGTTCTTATTCTCGCCCATTTTTTTGGGGTTTTTTTTTTTTTGGCTTGTGCTTCAAAGGTCGAAGCTTTTTTCTAACATGAGGAGTTGGCTACTAATATGAGTCTACTACGTAAGGTTGTAAGGATGGTAGATAGGAGAAGGAACTTGATGGTTTCCATTCTTGGCTAAAAGGTAATAAACAGTGTGAATGAATGAGCTTTCTCACTTTCATTGAAGAGGTTATAGGGGAATTTAAAGGAGTGAACAAATGCAAGGCAAGGACAAAAACATTCTACGGACGTAGTCCTTAATCTAAAAAGAAAATGTTATTGCATTATATATTTGAAACTATTATTTAATTGTTGGTATCGTATATTTTGTGGTGATAATGCTTTGATTGAAAATAGATATATAAATCCTCCAGTTTAAATTTTGAAAGGGATGTGGACAAAGTAGTAAACTACAAATTAACTGAGCATAGACATAAATATAGTAAAGCTGTAGTAGTGTAAAATATAAAGTCAAGCGGTGGGTATTTTGAAATGATCTATGCTTTTATTTTTTTTTTACTCATGTGTCACCGCTATAAATTAAATTAATTTTCTTCACGGGCTTTACTTTTGATGTTACAATTAAAAGATACCCTACTATGGTACGGTTTTCACACAATTACCAAAAACAAACTCTCTATATATTTTTTTTTATATAACAGCTTTTTATCATTATAGATAACCCCATTTATCATATAATTGCTCGATACGTTTTATAATGTTATAAATGGGATTCGTTTGCATTATCATGTGATTTTCGGGATCGAATATTTATACTTTTTTTGGACAATATTGGCACATTTCATGAAGTGCATCTTATACTAATAATAATTGGACATTCATATCATAATAATTAAAAACTTCAGGGGTTTTTTGTAATTGAAGCGAAATATGGGAGTGAATTCATAATTATTACTAGCTTCTGGTAAATATGTAGTAGTACTTTCGTTACTTCTGTTTGGAACTTTGGTACAATCCAATTAGATTGTTCGAAACTAATATATTTCTTGTAGGGACAATGTAAGATCGATATATTTTGTTGTCGAAAGTACTTGCGTTTTAGGAAGAGATCATATTATCTATGGTTGGAGATGATAAAATTCGAAATTTCTATGAACATTTCAATAGTTCACATATATATATATATATATATATATTCATGCTAAAGTTTCAATTTTTATGACTGCATTTGAAGTTACTACACTCATGAATGGTTTAGGATGCCAATGTGCCTCGCACTTTTCGCCTCAAGTATTTTACATAATATTATTTTATTTTTAAAAAGGACATAAGAGTCCTCCTAAAACAGCCATTCATGTGTTTCGATGTGCTAAGTTTCAATTGCCGATCAATTATAAAATAGAATAAATACAATTTGTATACAAACTTCAAGAGACAAAGGTAACTCTAGAAGTGAACGCCTTTTCCCATGCAAGATCTCTTGCAATTTCCAACCATTGATATAATATAAGGCTTTTTTAATTAAATAATTAGTTTTTTAATTTTTATTTATAAAATAAGTTAAAAAAAATACTTATTAATAAAATAAGTACTTTCGTATGTTTGACATACGAGTTATAACTCGTATGTTGGAAATACGAGTTATAACTCGTAACTCTGACATACGAGTTATAACTCGTATCTTAAAGATACGAGTTAGATCTATTATACCAGGCCGCGACGAACAGACGACGAACGACGCAGACGAAGACGGCGACGGTGCAAGGCGAACGGCGACGGTGCAAGACGAGAGTAACTCGTAGCTAATAGGTACGGGTTAGTTTTTTTGTAATTGTATTAGGATTATTTTGTTGATTTCGTATGAAATTGTTGGGATTATTTATTGATTTCGAAGAATTGATGAATGTATTGTTGAGGATAATTTGTGTCGAAATTATTCGTAGAATTAAGAATATTTGTGTTGGGATTAACGCGTGTTTTTGTCGTTCGTATTCATTGGATTTATTGGTGTTTTTGTTGATGTTTTTGTCGTTCGTTTGCGTTGTATTGTGTTGTTCTTCGTAGGATGGAAGACACGACTTTGTACGGCCCTATCGATGATTCGGTGTTGTCGATGCAGTCGAATCATCGATCTCGTGATGTCCTGCTGGATGCGGACGTGATCGATAAAACGATCAAGATTAGATCGTTAGAAAATGTTGTATGGGGTACGAAAGAGCAGCCTATAATTCTACACGGTCGTTTGCTGAAGAAGTTGGATGACATGGGATTGTACGGCGTATATAACTGCATGTCGCATAAAGTAGACCCCCACTTGATTACTGCGTTAGTAGAGCGATGGAGGAAAGAGACGCATACGTTTCACTTTTTTGTTGGGGAGGCGACTGTTACGCTAGCGGACGTCGGTATACTATGGAGGTTGCCGATAGATGGTGAGTCCGTTTCGGGTGTGATCGAGTCGAGGACGACGTCGCAGTGGCAGGATGAGTGTGAGCGGTTGCTTGGATATCGACCACCACAAGACAAACTTAAGGGAACGGCGTTAGCGATGAGAGCTCTAGCGGATTGGTATATAGCGAATCCAGTCACAGATGACAGTGAGGAAGTAGAAGTCGAGCAAGCTGCACGTGGATATGCGATGCTGTTATTTGGTGCAGTTAGCAGAGGTTTCGTCAGAGTTTGTTGGTTGCAGAGTTTGTCGGTGTCGGTAGATCTAACTCGTATCTTTAAGATACGAGTTATAACTCGTATGTCAGAGTTACGAGTTATAACTCGTATTTCCAACATACGAGTTATAACTCGTATGTCAAACATACGAAAGTACTTATTTTATTAATAAGTATTTTTTTTAACTTATTTTATAAATAAAAATTAAAAAACTAATTATTTAATTAAAAAAGCCTATAATATAAGGTTGAACAAATGATGAAATAGATACTTCTTATAGCTTTTTGTTTTTAAACAAATTAATTAATATTAAAAGAAAATTATAACAAGAAATAAAAATCGAAGAATTAATAAATAATAATAATAATAAAAAGTAAAACGCATTTTTAGAAAAAAAAAAATAAAAATTGGAAATTAAAATAGCTAAAAACGTAAAATAAATTTAATTACAGAAATAAATAAAAAATAGAGAATCTAAGAGACACGAATATTGGGCCAATTTAAGAAAAGGGATTATTATTTATTTTTTTTAAAAAAAAGGGACTTTGACTTTGTCAATTAAATAAAAGGGATTGAGTTTAATTAAGGTATAATTAACTTAAGTAAATCATTTAATTTTTTTTATTTTTTTTAATAAAAAAATCCAACAAACAACCAACGAACATTAATATCCAACAACCAACTTAAAAAAAAAAAAGAGCGAACGAATCCAAGGCACGTCAAGATCCAAGGCACTCAAACATCACCCAACAAGCTCGTCGAAGGTATAAGATCGAAGCAAACACATTCGCACAGGTCGAACACATCAAATTCGCACAGGTCGAAGCCATTAAAGGTTGGTTTTTCGTATATATTTACATTCCAGTTATGTCGTCCAAATTTCACTTATTATGCATACATTGTTCATTATTCATCGTGGGTAAGTCCAATCTGAAGTTGTTTTACCTCGTCACGTACTGTGCAGCTCGATTGAAGAAGATGTGTTCGTCCAGTCGTTAATTTCGAATTATTATTTAATTCAAAGTTTATTCGAATACGAATTCGATACTTAATACAACTATTATTCGATACTTAATTCGATATGGTTTTCTCATTAAATATTAATTCAAATATTTCTCAAATATTAATTCGATTAGCTTTACGGGGTAAAATTTAATTCGAAAATATGCGATATTTAATTCGAATATGTTTTAATCTGTTTTGTTTATTTTTTACTGCAGGATGCCGACGAGTATCATCATTAACTACGACGGAGAATGGGAGATCGGCAATGATAGTAAATATAGATGGCGACCAAATTCAGGAATAACCATGCGACCTATTGGTTTTCAAGGAGATTGTTGTTCGTTCGAGGATCTCTTAAATGAAATATACGCATGTATGGATGCGATTGGGAGGCCGGAGTTGAAGTTAAGTTACCAACCATCTATAAGGGGATACGATAATGGTGTTCCATGGTATATAAGGAATGATAGCGAATTGAAGGGGTATATATATTTAGGGGGTCCAATGGAGAGACCGATTCTCCACGTAGAAATTGGCCACGCAAATGCTATGTGCACTCCCGTCGAAGATTTTGCATCTCAGGTGGAAGCTATCCCGGATGTAAACGCGAACTATGACGATTATTTTGATCGATTTATCAACCGTGATAATGTTGTCGAAGATTTTCCATCTCCGTTGGAAGCTGTCCCGGTTGAGGATAGTTATGAAACGCACCTTCGGAATGTGGAAATCGATCTTGGCGACGACGAAGATAATATTTTGAGGAATGATGAGGATGCCTTGAACGAAGGGGACGGGCTAAATGGGGAGCGAAATGTGGAGAGTGCGAACGTCCTTATTAGTGATCGATATTCTTTTACGGACTGTTCTACCATGAAAATAGGGGATGAATTTGAAAATAAAAGCGCGGCGAAAAAGGCGATTCAAAGAGTTTCCGTGGATGCATCATTCGAGATCCGGAACATCAAATCCTGTCGATCAATATACGCCGTGCGATGTAAAGAGGAGGGATGTACTTGGAGGATTTGGACATCGAAGATGAAGAATACGTCCGCGTTTTCGATTCGGAAGTACTGCAAGACTCATACATGTGATTTGGCAAATAGGAATGCAAGATTAACGCAAGCATCTTCATCTTCGGTGAGCGACATGTTGCTCGAATCTTTTCAGGGGTCGAGTAGTACACCAACACCGAAGCTAATCCAAACTATGATGAGAAATCGAGGGATCGAAATTTCTTACTTCAAAGCATGGAAAGGAGGCATTTTAGCCCAAAATACATTGAAAGGCGACCCGAACGAGAGTTATAGATTGTTGCCTTCTTATTTGTCGGCGTTGAAAAGAGCCAATCCGGGTAGCATAACAAGTTTGTGCGTCGACAATGACAACAGATTCAAATATGTTTTTATGTCGCTTGGTGCTTGCATTGCGGGATACTGTCAGATGAGAAAGGTTGTCTGTATCGATGGCACTTGGTTGAAGGGAAAATATAATGGCACCCTACTAGTTGCTTCGGCCCAGGATGGTAACTCGCATCAATATCCGCTCGCGTGGGCTGTCGTTGATGTAGAGTCCACCGATTCGTGGTCATGGTTTCTCAACGAACTTACGGCGGTAGTACCAGATGAGAAAGAGCTCGTGATTGTTTCTGACAGACACGCGGCGATCAAGGCAGCCGTGGATAGTATTTACAAGCTTGCACATCATGGTCACTGCATTTGGCATCTGTCCCAGAACATGAAAGTTAAGTGTAAGAAATCTGGCGCGACTATCGTTTTTTACGCATTGCAAAAATTTACAAGCAAAGCCATTTCGAATCCGAGTATGAAGATTTCACGAAATTGTTCCCCGATGCGGCGAATTATTTGAGCACAGCGGATTCTAAAGATCGTTGGAGTCGGGCATACTCTCCCGTGTCTCGGTATAATATAATGACTACGAACGGCGTTGAATCGATCAACGCAAGACTTCGTGAAGAACGGAAGCTACCAATCATTGCACTCTTGGATTCTATCCAGAGGATGACATGCGATTGGTTTGCTAGATACCGAGTAGAATCCGAGCAAGCAACTACTCAATTCACGCCGGTAGTCGAAACATTAATTCGTGAAAGGTACACACAAAGTCAGGGCTGCGAAGTCATGCAAATAGGTACGAGCGAGTTTGATATTCGATTAGCAGGGCGGCGAGCTATTGTGAATTTGGATACGAAATCGTGTACGTGCCGAGTATTTGACATTGACAAAATTCCTTGTGCTCATGCGATTGCGGCAAGTTTACGAACAGGTATGTCTTTCTATCCACTATGTTCGGAGTATTATTCGGTTTACACTTGGCGATGTGCTTATTTCGGTCGAGTTTACCCCGTTCCCGATCAAGACGAATGGAATGTCGTGGATAATTTGGTGAAGCCTCCTCATGTAGTAATAAGGCGTGGACGGAGACAAGAAAGAAGATTCTCCTCCGTAGGTGAATTTAGTCGTAGGCATTAACAATTTATATGTTATCGAGTAATAGTCGAGTAACAATATAACTCGAAATTTATATTATATGTAATATTTTATGTAATCGAGTAATAGTCGAGTAATAGTCGAGTAACAATATAACTCGAAATTTATATTATATGTAATATTTTATGTAATCGAGTAATAGTCGAGTAATAGTCAAGTAACAATATAACTCGAAATTTATATTATATGTAATCGAGTAATAGTCGAGTAACAATATAACTCGAACAACATTATTCGAGTAAATCGAATTAATACTCGAGTTATCATTTAATTCGTTTTGTATTCGATTCAAGAGAGACCTAAAAAAACGGATTTTTTTAAGTAAATAGCCTTTGACCTGGTCAACAGTCTTTTTAAAAAATAGCGCTTGACCAAGTCAATTTAAAACAGAGGACCCGCACGTAAAAACAGAGGACCCGCACGTAAAAACATAGGACCCAAACGTAAAAACAGGGGACCCGCACGTACAACAGGGTCCCGTTCAAATTAGGCGCGTGTCCCCAGCGATATCAGGCATGGTCCCGCGCATATACACAGGGGACCCGCGCGTTATGAGCAGGGGTCCTGAACTTAAATTCATAGGACCCGACCATGAACGTGCGTGGCACATCCAGGGGACCAAGGATGCGCCGCACACACAGTCAACCCATTCTCAATTATTGACCAATTATTGGTCAAAAGTATTTTCTCATTTCACTTGTCAGACTGTCATGACTTTACAGTCTGTACAGCACAGATGATTTGACATTTGACATTTGATGCATTTCGTTAATAAAAGGGTGAGATAATAATATTATTATTAAAATTATTAAGAAGTTAATAATTAATAAAATAATAATTACTTGATGAAAATTTGTTAAAAAATATCAGTAACATTAACAATACCAAAGGCTTTGACGTAAAAAAAAAAAAATTAATCCAACTTGTATTTCGAGTTGACCAATCTCACATGTCAAGATTCAAAAAAAGCACCCACAAAAACATACCTTGTGTTGTTGAACATTGTAGGATTAGTAATCTTACACATTGATTGTTATTATTGTGATTTCATCCAAATTTTCGGTTTTCTGCTATTATATGATGACTTAATATTGTAGTAACGGATAAACAATGTATACAAACGCACAATTATGGCATAATTCCATCA
This sequence comes from Lindernia subracemosa, assembly GCA_028392965.1. Classification (NCBI taxonomy): domain Eukaryota; kingdom Viridiplantae; phylum Streptophyta; class Magnoliopsida; order Lamiales; family Linderniaceae; genus Vandellia; species Vandellia subracemosa. Next base: position 4,404,581 of record JAQPCC010000006.1, read on the forward strand.
ATTAACAAGTCAAAAATCGCACATGAACACAAGGGACCCGCACGTCAAAACAGAGGACCCGCACGTAAAAACATAGGACCCGAACGTAAAAACAGGGGACCCGCACGTACAACAGGGTCCCGTTCAAATTAGGCGCGTGTCCCCAGCGATATCAGGCATGGTCCCGCGCATATACACAGGGGACCCGCGCGTTATGAGCAGGGGTCCTGAACTTAAATTCATAGGACCCGACCATGAACGTGCGTGGCACATCCAGGGGACCAAGGATGCGCCGCACACACAGTCAACCCATTCTCAATTATTGACCAATTATTGGTCAAAAGTATTTTCTCATTTCACTTGTCAGACTGTCATGACTTTACAGTCTGTACAGCACAGATGATTTGACATTTGACATTTGATGCATTTCGTTAATAAAAGGGTGAGATAATAATATTATTATTAAAATTATTAAGAAGTTAATAATTAATAAAATAATAATTACTTGATGAAAATTTGTTAAAAAATATCAGTAACATTAACAATACCAAAGGCTTTGACGTAAAAAAAAAAAAATTAATCCAACTTGTATTTCGAGTTGACCAATCTCACATGTCAAGATTCAAAAAAGCACCCACAAAAACATACCTTGTGTTGTTGAACATTGTAGGATTAGTAATCTTACACATTGATTGTTATTATTGTGATTTCATCCAAATTTTCGGTTTTCTGCTATTATATGATGACTTAATATTGTAGTAACGGATAAACAATGTATACAAACGCACAATTATGGCATAATTCCATCAATTAACAAGTCAAAAATCGCACATGAACACAAGGGACCCGCACGTCAAAACAGAGGACCCGCACGTAAAAACATAGGACCCGAACGTAAAAACAGGGGACCCGCACGTACAACAGGGTCCCGTTCAAATTAGGCGCGTGTCCCCAGCGATATCAGGCATGGTCCCGCGCATATACACAGGGGACCCGCGCGTTATGAGCAGGGGTCCTGAACTTAAATTCATAGGACCCGACCATGAACGTGCGTGGCACATCCAGGGGACCAAGGATGCGCCGCACACACAGTCAACCCATTCTCAATTATTGACCAATTATTGGTCAAAAGTATTTTCTCATTTCACTTGTCAGACTGTCATGACTTTACAGTCTGTACAGCACAGATGATTTGACATTTGACATTTGATGCATTTCGTTAATAAAAGGGTGAGATAATAATATTATTATTAAAATTATTAAGAAGTTAATAATTAATAAAATAATAATTACTTGATGAAAATTTGTTAAAAAATATCAGTAACATTAACAATACCAAAGGCTTTGACGTAAAAAAAAAAAAAATTAATCCAACTTGTATTTCGAGTTGACCAATCTCACATGTCAAGATTCAAAAAAAGCACCCACAAAAACATACCTTGTGTTGTTGAACATTGTAGGATTAGTAATCTTACACATTGATTGTTATTATTGTGATTTCATCCAAATTTTCGGTTTTCTGCTATTATATGATGACTTAATATTGTAGTAACGGATAAACAATGTATACAAACGCACAATTATGGCATAATTCCATCAATTAACAAGTCAAAAATCGCACATGAACACAAGGGACCCGCACGTCAAAACAGAGGACCCGCACGTAAAAACATAGGACCCGAACGTAAAAACAGGGGACCCGCACGTACAACAGGGTCCCGTTCAAATTAGGCGCGTGTCCCCAGCGATATCAGGCATGGTCCCGCGCATATACACAGGGGACCCGCGCGTTATGAGCAGGGGTCCTGAACTTAAATTCATAGGACCCGACCATGAACGTGCGTGGCACATCCAAGGGACCAAGGATGCGCCGCACACACAGTCAACCCATTCTCAATTATTGACCAATTATTGGTCAAAAGTATTTTCTCATTTCACTTGTCAGACTGTCATGACTTTACAGTCTGTACAGCACAGATGATTTGACATTTGACATTTGATGCATTTCGTTAATAAAAGGGTGAGATAATAATATTATTATTAAAATTATTAAGAAGTTAATAATTAATAAAATAATAATTACTTGATGAAAATTTGTTAAAAAATATCAGTAACATTAACAATACCAAAGGCTTTGACGTAAAAAAAATAAAAATTAATCCAACTTGTATTTCGAGTTGACCAATCTCACATGTCAAGATTCAAAAAAAGCACCCACAAAAACATACCTTGTGTTGTTGAACATTGTAGGATTAGTAATCTTACACATTGATTGTTATTATTGTGATTTCATCCAAATTTTCGGTTTTCTGCTATTATATGATGACTTAATATTGTAGTAACGGATAAACAATGTATACAAACGCACAATTATGGCATAATTCCATCAATTAACAAGTCAAAAATCGCACATGAACACAAGGGACCCGCACGTCAAAACAGAGGACCCGCACGTAAAAACATAGGACCCGAACGTAAAAACAGGGGACCCGCACGTACAACAGGGTCCCGTTCAAATTAGGCGCGTGTCCCCAGCGATATCAGGCATGGTCCCGCGCATATACACAGGGGACCCGCGCGTTATGAGCAGGGGTCCTGAACTTAAATTCATAGGACCCGACCATGAACGTGCGTGGCACATCCAGGGGACCAAGGATGCGCCGCACACACAGTCAACCCATTCTCAATTATTGACCAATTATTGTCGTTTTGATTTTTACGGTGGGTATGATAGGTGTCAAGCCGTCATGTCAAATTAATATACAATCACGGAAAGTTAATATCCAACACAGTAAACTTAATACTCAACACAGAAGACACAGAAAATTAAAATTCAGCAGAGAAAAATAAATTTCAGCACCTAATATTAAAATCCAACACATAAAATTAAATTTCAACACAGAGAGATTGAACTAAAAACTGTCCCAATCGTTTCTGAAAATAGAAATGGCGAGATATTTTCGAAAATCCGCCAATCGAGCAGCCGTCAGGCAGGAGACGTCGTCCTTCGGCACCATAAGCGATATCGCCGCCCGCAACATTGCCACACCGTGGTCTCCACTAAACGACAAATAAAACGTAGCAATCATTAAAATACGAAGCACAAATAAAACGCAACAATCATTAAAACTTACGGGTGCCCTTGTCTTCTGAAGTCGCGACACCACTCAGATGGCCAACTCTTGCCCTTGAACACCCCTGAACAATCATTAAAACTTACGGGTACGATGCTTGCAAGCACGGGTCCGACGCTTGCAAGCACGGGTCCTATGTTTGCAAGCACGGGTCCTATGCTTGCAAGCACGGGTCCGATGCTTGCAAGCACGGGTCCGACGCTTGCAAGCACGGGTCCTATGCTTGCAAGCACGGGTCCGACGCTTGCAAGCACGGGTCCGATGCTTGCAAGCACGGGTCCGATACTTGCAACCACGGGTCCTATGCTTGCAAGCGTGGGTCCTATACTTGCAAGCATGGGTCATATGCTTGCAACCACGGGTCCGCATTAAATTAGGGTTAGAACAAATACCTTCACTTTTTTGGGTCTCGCGTTGATTGCCATTGTCGATTGACGTTCGGAATTGCGTTTGAGTTGCAGAGGAAATTATTTGAGAGAGAGAGAACAATTTTTATTCGATTTTCAGAAATTATTTGAGAGAGAGATTCACTTTTTATTCCAGAAATTTGTCGAATTAAGTATCGAATATAATCGAATTATATTATTCGATTTATTATGTTATTCGATAGTAACTCGACTTTAATTCGATTAGAGCCAGAACAGAACAGAACAATATAAACAGAACAGAACCTCATAAAAACAGAACAGTATGTTCTAAACAGACCAGAACCTCATACATAAAAACAGACCAGAACATCAAGACAGTATGTTCTATCCCATCATATATAAAACACAAACAATGCAAAATCACAAATAGAAAATCAAAAGAACAGCTAAAAAAATTAATTTTTATTTTCAATAATTATTGTCCCATTGCCAGTTATCGTCGTACAAACGCACAGCTAAATATTTTCTAAATTCTAAAATCTGACCGTCGTCGAGCGACTGTAAACTATCGCTCTGGTCGAACATCAAGGCAACGGCCGCCCTCAGCATATAGGCTCCACATTCACCGCTGAAAAAACAAAAAACGAAACACTGTCAGTTGAAAAAAATCACATAATTGCCCAACGTTAAAAAATGAAAAACATACGTAAACATACCTTTGCTTCTGCTGAGGCATTGCCGCTCTAATAACTTCCAGGTCTACTAAACTGGAAGTTATCTTCAAGTCCAGGAGCAACTCCGATACCACTTCTTTAATTGATGCAATTTCTATGTTGATAAAGCGCATATCGGAGTCGCATGACCAGTTCGAGTCAAAGATCCGCAATTTCCCCAAGCTGAAACGATAACAAAATAATTAAAAAGTAATCATTTGTTAGTAAAAAAATTTATACCTAAAGACGAACCTCGGTCGAATCTCTACTAGTACCCAATGGCTGTTGAAGCACAGAGGCACGAGGATGAGCTCCGCGTCTTTCCAATGGATGGACGGCCAACCACTGAATGCGCCGGTGGAAAAATCGCGGAAATGATCGAGGATGAACGGCGGGGCCCCATCCAGACGAGCAAATCTGAGTAATTGCGTGAACGTCGTCGGGATGAAGCATATTTCCTTGACGGGCAGGTTATATCTATCCTGCATCTTCATGAACCCCATGAATGCCTCGTCCACATGCTGCATAAAATAAAAATGAGTCGCACGAATTATATTTACTACGAAATAAACTCGATGACATACCTCAGTAGTAAGCCACGCTCCAACCTTAGTCAGGTCATACCAGAAATGGCCGTCATGACCTCGCACCTTTGCAGCCCTCTCCTTAACATCCGCCTCGAGCACCTTCAAGTACGGTTCCACGCGACCCCAACCCCATCGCACCGTCATCTCGATATTATTTCGGATGTGCATCACGGGGGGCTTCACAACTGAGGTCGACTCTGGCAAAGCCGTGAACGGCGACCTCAACAGACGGGATCGCTTCCTCTCACGTGGGGGACTGCTCGGGGATGTGGCTGCGATGTATACATTATCAATTACTATCTACCTATAAATTAAAATAGTAACTAAAAAATGAACTTACCACCCGGCCCCGTAGATGTGGACGTAGTATCGGGGGGCGGCGCCGACTCCTTCGCCGTCTGGGCCCTCACTTCATCCTCCTCGGCCTTCTTCTTCTCCGCCGCGGCCTTCTTCTTCTTCTCCGCCGCGGCCTTCTTCTTCTTCTCCGCCGCGGCCTTCATCTTCTTCTCCGCCGCGGCATTCTTCCTTCTCTCGGCCTCGGCCTTCTTCTTGGCCTCGGCCCTCTCCTCCACGGCCCTCCTCGCCTCCTCCTCAGCCCTCTCCTCCACGGCCCTCCTCGCCTCCTCCTCAGCCCTCTCCTCCTCGGCCTTCTTCTTGGCCTCGGCCCTCTCCTCCTCGGCCCTCTCCTCCACGGCCCTCCTCGCCTCCTCCTCAGCCCTCTCTACGGCCCTCCTCGCCTCCTCCTCAGCCCTCTCCTCCACGGCCCTCCTCGCCTCCTCCTCAGCCCTCTCCTCCTCGGCCTTCTTCTTGGCCTCGGCCCTCTCCTCCTCGGCCCTCTCCTCCACGGCCCTCCTCGCCTCCTCCTCAGCCCTCTCTACGGCCCTCCTCGCCTCCTCCTCAGCCCTCTCCTCCACGGCCCCGACCCTCTCCTCCACGGCCCTCACCTCCCTCTCGACCTCCACATCCATGGCATCTCCGCGGCCCTCGCCATCTCCGGCATCGTCGTCATTCCCGCCGTATCCTCCGTCATCTGCAATATAACATATAATATTAAAAAATAAAATTTCATGAATATATTAAGAAAAGCTATACGTACCTCGTCTCCAGTCGCCGTCTCCGCCTCTTCCCCCCCTAATCGCCGTCACCTCCGCTAATATCAGGCCGCATACGCCCTCCAAGCCTGTAAGCCGAGCATCAATCGTCGTAACCGCCGCAGACATCGCCATGATGCTGGCCTCAATCGCCGTAAATCGGGCGTCAATCAATGATGGTCGTGGGACGTGCGGCTCCGATGACGGGGGGGACGTGCGGTGCCGATGACTGGGGGACGTGTGGCGCCGATTGCTGTGGGACGTCCGTCTCCGACCGGGGAGGGATGTCGTCATCGATCGCCAAGTCGTCATGACACTCCCGCGATTCCGTCTCCGGCTCCGGCTGTGGCTGCAAGTGTTCTTGACTGCAGAACACTTGCCGATTCTCGCGGAGATGCTCCGAGATTTTGACTGCAACGGCATCTTCCGCGTTCCCCTCCAAATCAGAAATCGTCGCAAAATGCGACGATCCGACTTCCTCGTCGGATGGGGTAAGCCAACAGCGCACATTCTGTGCGTTGTGTCATTGTTATTATTTAAACTATACTTATAAGTAAATATTTTAAAATTTTATAAAGATTCACTTACATCCATCGGCGCAGCGTCGAACGCGTTCTCCACCATCTCTAGCGACGGAGACATGCTTCTACCACTGAATTTTGTATTCCAGTGGCACATCCGTGGCATGGAAAGACCCTCCCGGTCTTTATGGAAAGCAAAAAGGTCTCCGATAGCCGGCCAACATTCGTAGGCAAGAATCTAAAAAATACATCGTGTAATTAATATTATAATTATACAAATAAACGTGAGATCACTTAAAAAAAATATTACTTACTTGGAGCGGTTGAACGAATCCGCTAATGTCGTAGGTGGCCGCCGCCCGTCCCGAGGAAACCTTGGACCTATACTTCTCGTTCAGGTCCTTGTTCAGCCCGTACACGGCCTCCTCGTACGCCACCCTACCCCAGGGATACTTATTGAATGCCTCGAAATCCGAGGCCAGCTTCACCCATTCCCTGCTCACGATGATCTCTTTCTTCTTCCTACGGGGTCCGAGCACACTACACACAAAGTAGAGAGCCGCCACCCTTAGCTTCTCGGGGTTTACCTCGGACCCCTGGGCATCTCCCATCTCGGCCATCTTCGCCTCCAGATCGTGTAGGTAAATCGACGCCCTATCTATAAATATTAATTTGATTCGAAGATTAGCAAAAGAGAAAATCATTAGTTCGTATATTAAGAATAGTTCGAAATCTTACTATTGAAGTTTGTCCGTAAAAACTCAAACGAATTCGGTATCGAATGAGTGCTGATGGAGTCGCAGTGGAGGCCGGTAATGAGGCAGTACTCCGTTAGAGAAAATCGGAGCGGCCTCTCGCGAACCACCATCCATAACTCGTCCGCTCCGGGCCAATATTCAACCTGGCGACTCATCAGATACCACAGTATCTGATTGGAGTTGCAGTATTCGGTGGCAGCCGTGATGAGGTTGCCAAACTGCGTGTCTCGCACCATCACGACCATTTCCGCCTCGTTCAGAAATTCCAGGATGCGGTTCGATGCGGCATTGTAGTGCGACTCCAGGCATACAATGCACGGAAATCTATTTTCCGGCGGAAGCTTGGTCGGAAAATATACCTGAAATGCAAAAAAAAAAAAAAAGTTTGAGTTAATCGAGTTCAATTTCGAACTAATTCGAGTTAAATATGAACTCGACTAAGTATGAAATCGAGTTAAATATGAAATCGAGTTACAAATCGAGTTAATCTTTAACTCGATTGCTTCCTCGAGTAAACATCGCTCGAGCTAAATCGAGTTAAATATTACTGACAAAATCTAGTTAATGTCGAGTTATGTATCGAGGTTCATATCGAATTAATATTTAACTCGATGGAGTCCTCGAGTTAACTTCGAGTTCACTCGAGGAACCTATCGAGTTAATGATCGAGTTAAAATAACTCGATCGTTAACGCGATTACAGACGATTTTCAAAATTTCAAATCGCCGACTCCGGCGAACCCAAACGAATTTCCGGCCGAAATCAACGACGAAGAGGAGAATCCAACCTAAATAACTTATACCCATCACCCATAACCCCCATATCTAACATCAAATCAAAAAACCTACACTAAACCGACAAAATAGGAATTTTACCGTGTATTTTTCGTCGTCGATGACTTCTTCAACGTGGGTTCGGCTCGGAGTCACGGCGATCTTTCTTCTTGGCCTCGGCATTGTCGATTTTTTCGGCGTTTTCGGCGTTGTAATTTTTCTCTCTTTTTTTTTTACTTTCTCGTTATCGAATTGTTTTTTACCTTCTTTAACGCAAGTCTAACTCGAGGGTCCTTCTTTTTTTAACTTTTCGGCATTGTTTTTTTTAATCTTCTTCTTAATTAATAATCAACGACGGTCCTTCTTTTTTTTAAGAGGGTATTTTCGTCAATTTAATACTCAATCCCTTTTGTTTAATTCTTTTAGATACCGATCAATCTTATCAAAATTATCCCACGAATATTTATCCTTTTTTTTATTCCGCTCCGTCGTCGTCGTCTTCCTCGTTCCATCGTCGGTGGGTTGAGCTCCTCCGCCGCCAAATCTTTGGTCCAACGGCTGGATAAGGGATACTTACAGGTGTGCGCACTCTCGGAATTAGGGTAGAAAGAAAACTTAATATGATCGCAGTGAATCAGCGGTGAATCGGCGGATTGGTCGCGAAATTGGAGTCGAAGAATGAAATCCCATTGTTGTTTGGTTCCAATCGTTCAAGACAGAGGAAAAAAGCTTGGCTTGATAAGAAGGGGGAATGAATGCGCGGGGGGCGATTAGCGAAAAAAAAAGAGTGTTATTTTTTGTTGTTTGGCTAGTTCTACTTCGAAAACAACATCGTGAGTTGCATCCACCCTCGTTGAACTTCCACTGGAATCTCTATGGTTTTAGGGATCGGAAGCATTTTGAGGGATAGAAACGCACGGCTTTGTATTTGATCGGTTAGACATCAAAAACGATACCAATAGTTTCAGACATCATTGTTGGGGTTCCGTTGGGGGTCGTTAAGATTTTACGGGTAGCAGGATTGATGGTGATCGTCTTCAGAAAGCGTAAAGGAGTGCAACACATCAGCTCGTTGAAGAAAGATATGATATTGATAGCGACTTTCTCTTCTAGCCTTTCGAGGGTAGTGTACGGCGTTATATGCGCATCTGAAACTGATGAAGATCTAAAAATACGGAGTTGCTGGACCGAATATAAATGGTGCATTTGTTGTTTTTTCAGTTATAGTTGAAGTGCAGACGGGTGAAGTGGGGTTTGGTGATTAATTGATACCAGTGTTTGCGGGTTTGTTTGCGTGAAAACAAAGAATTCACGGGATGTTTCTTGAAGATTGTGCAGTAAATGCTCGATTTTTGCTAGCACGAGGAAGGAGATGACATCATGGGTATGACCGTCTTTTTCTATTCCCAGTCATTGTGACTATAACCTGATTAACCATTTGATCTACAAAGTGAAGTCAAAAGAAGATGGTCAAGAGAAGACGACAATGACATCAAGGTATACTGATAATCCAAAGAACATAGTTTTTCATTAGAGATATACCTGATCAGAAGGCTTTTTGATTGTGTATCATGGTCCTGTGGTCAAGTTGTTGCTTTTTTTAGTCTTCATTGTATTTAAAGATTAAATCTTGCCGGATGGACGAAGGCAAATATATAGAAAGTAATCCAATGCTATTCCACCTAAACTTAGTGTACCAAACTATTTCCGGGGAACAAAGATGTATCTTGGCAGATTCGTATTTCGTATGTGTTATTCGATCAATATAGCCAAAGTTGTTATAGAAAAAAGATGTTGAAATCATTAAATCGAGTTTGGCCTTAATTACCTTGGCATGTAACTTACAGATTATTCGAATAGTTTATGTTCTTTTAATTGTTCTTCATGCAAACATGTTTACAACGAAAGTTTTATTCCTTGACTCATAATGTCTGATTTCTACTTAACAGATCAACCAGTTGCATTTAGTTGTTCAAATTGAAACGGCCCTTGGAGAAGTTGAAGCGGCCCAGCGAGAAGTTGAAACGGCCCAACGGGAAGTTGAAACGGCCCTCTGAGAAGTTGAAACTGCCCAGCGGAAAGTTGAAATGGCCCATATTAATCATATGGTCTGCCGAGTCCAACTATAAAAGCGTTCGAGGGTTTTATTTTTCACCACCATTCACCACCATCTCGAGTTCGATCCGCAGCCTTTTGCATTGACATAGCTTTTCCCATGGTAATTCTTCACCTCTATTATTTCTTTTTAGTGTGATTTTATGGATGATTGATGTTATCGTTTCTTTGCGTCTTTTTTTTTATAAGGATCTTATGTTAGTTTCTTTTCTAGTTCCCGATGGTTCTCAATTTGTGCAATGTTATGAACTTTATTTGATACCATTACCATGGTTTTCGGATTCGGTTAATTTTTTATTGATTTGATGTTTAGGACTATAGTTTAAATGGATTTCTTTCCTTGTGTTGAATGTTGCTGTTATGAACATTATCCCTGATAAATGGGTTTTATGTGAGAGTTCCTTATTCAAACTGACTGTCAGTATGTAGTTTCATATCTATGAAGTATTGGAATTGAAATATCAAAAGTGTTTTTGCTAATTCCTAAAGCCACATTATCTATCACACTTGGACATTTCAGATATTCTCTTTAAAGTAGATTGTGCTCATATGGAATGCAATGCTTGTGGTATTCATTATGGTAATTTGAAATGTTCTGATCTAATTTGAAACTTGGTGATATTTTCTTCATAATTGTTAAATCTAAATAGAAATATGTATACTATATATTCAAGAGAAGGGTCAAGTTTGTATATTTTGCTGCATCATAAGAGCATTTGATCAACATTATCAGCATGGAACTATTTCTTGCTTCAACTGTTTTCTTCATCGCATCGATGATCGAGTGAGTACATGTTCATATGACTATGAGGATCTTTTTATGATATTATGAAAGATATCTATGGATTATGATGACCTAAATGTCTTTCTTTCCCGTACAGATTTTGCCATCAGAAAAATTCACTTGATTTCTCCATCTCTTCTTGTTGGAAAAGAAAAACTATGACGAAAAAATTGTTCTTTGTTTTATCAGTATACCTTGTTCTCTTCTCTTGACCATCTACTTTTCGCTTCATATTGCTAATTAGACTGCTTAGCAGGTTACATTCATCATGGCTCGGAGAAGAATAAGACGGACAGTTGCGGGCCATATTCATGACGCCATCCCCTTACCCGAGATAGCACACATAGAGAATATTATGGCCACGATCTTCAAAAACCTCCCGGTGAATTCTGTGGTTTCATACAAGCAAGTCTGCAAACAGTGGTACGAACTACTCACGAAACCCCACTTCACTCGTCTGCACTTCAACTATAACCGGGAAAACAGTAAACTCATCCTTTATATCCAGTCCGGCAACTCCATCTCTTTAGATCTTCATGTGCTTGATAGAGATGGGCATGTAAGGCCGTACGCTACCCTCGAAAGGCTCGGAGAGAAGGTTATCAACATTGTATCCTTCTTTAACGGGCTGATGTGTTGCACCTCGTTACCCATTCTGAGGACGTTTGTCATCAACCCTGCTACACGTAAAATCTTGACAATCCCTAACGGAAGCCCAACAAGGATGCTTGAAACTCTCGGTGTAGTTTTCGATGTCGAACCTGCCAAGTACAAAGTCGTGCGTTTTTATTCCTGGAAATGCTTCCGCCGTGAAGCTCATAGCTACAGCTGCGAGGTCTATTGCCCCGAACGCCAGTCTTGGACCCAAGTGGGCGCCGATATTCCTTGTCCCCTAGAATATGTTGTTGCCTCCTCACTTGTGCGTTGGGGGTCGGATGTACTGGTTCGTATGGAGAGACGAACCCCAGAGGAAAGTTGACCACATTCTATCCATAGGGATGGATGATATCATCAGGAGGGTTCAGTTGCCTTCTCTCACTGACGATGCTCCGGACTTTCAGTTTGACGTGTTTACGTTTCTGATCAACTATATGGGCAGTCTGGGGATCTTTTATATTGAGAAGGAGGTGGGGCTCGGGGGCATCTATATATACGTTGGTGGATCCAGAGGCGTCGGAATGGAAATTGGTGGACTTCACTTTGTTCGAGATGTTTGGGATAGAGGGAGTCAACTCTGTCGTTGGGATCGGTGATGAGCTGCTCTTCGTGCTGAAGTTCTGGGACGGGCACTTCCACTTTCGGTACCTGAACTTGGTCACGATGCTGTGGAGGGAGGTCGAGACGAGCTTTCTAAGACGGGGTGGTTTTAGACCTCGGCCTGTTTTTCAGGAACACGGCGAGGCTCTGGTATTTTTCCCTTTTGCGAGAGCTCATTCAAGTGTAAGTTCATCTGACAAGCTCTCTTTCCTTGGTTATAGTTTGGTTTGGCCTTTGTATGTGATAGATAGTGCTTGTTAGCTGGTTTATGTGTGTCTTGTCTCATATCTTACATAACTCTGCCAGCTTTCTGTTTATTAGACCTAAACCAGTCTTAGTTTCTGTTTTTCTTTAATGCATCAATGTATGTATGTATATGAATCTTATGGTCTTATTTTTATATTTTTCTTGCAGGTAGAGGGGAATGAATGGCGATGGATATGCCAAGGGAAATAATAGGTTGTAATGGAATGGAGTGGAAGTACAACTATCAATTGCTGATGTTTATAAGTGAATGATTTGCTATGGTTTTTTTCAGTCTTTAAGACGCAACTCTGTTTGTTAGGATCATCTTTGTAAGGGTAGACTTTCTGGAAATTGCTTGACTTGCAACTCGAACACATCATCTGCTCTAAGCATGCCTTTGTACCCATGTTATCTCACTCTTCACCAACGCCTACAAACGTAGACAACGTAATAAATTATTAGTGCCTCATAGCTATTTCATACAGCAGAACATACGGACGAAAAGATGAGTCAATCTGGCTCCAACTACCGACGATTGTCAAATAGGTCAGGCGTAAGGCCATCTCCAACCGAGAAACCTATTTTCAAACCCAAAATGCAGTAACTGTCACATCAAACATTGATTTTTCTCCAACCATTAAACTCATTCTCAAACTCAAAAGAATATTCTTTAAATATTCTCTTTCACACCAATTTTTACAAATTTTCAATATTATCCACATATTTATAACTTTACAAATTAACCAACAATATTATTTCAAATTCGATTGACAAAATATTTAACAAAATTACTCTTAGAATGATTATTAGTATAAGTAAACGAGAAAAATTTTCAAATCGCGAAATTGGTGTATTCCGCTTACAAATAATCAATTAGTATGGTTTATTAATTTACATGATTTTTGCAGCAATTTTATCTTTAAGTTTATATTCGAAACACTTGCAAGCTCATACGAAAAGTAAGAAAAGAAATAATATAACCTAAACGTTAAAAAAATAAGTACTCCAAAGAAATAAAAAAATAGGTTCAGTCATCATTAAACATAGCCTTTATTGTGGTTTTGGAATTAAAATATTTACTTCAAATAATAATTATAAATTTAAGGGGTCATTTGTAAGACTACTAAAGTTTTAAGTCCATGAATAGTGACAACGCATTTTTTAGGTTTGAGGTGAGAGAAATTCACTTTATTCCCATTTTAGGTATGAGAATGGGTATTGGTTGGAGGCATTTTTGTTGTTTGCGTGTGAGAATAGGTATTGGTTGGAGTTGGTCTAAGGGTAAAAAGTGTAAATACACAGATGGCGTAGACTAGGCCTACCAAATAAAGCCCATTTAACTCAAATCAATTAAATAAATTCCAGAAGGATGTAGAATATCCATTTTTATCATATGACCGAGAAATATCGTAGATATTTTCTTTATAGATAAAATATATTCGGACGTGGATTATGCGTTTGATATCTCCACCACGAAGAGAAAGAGTACAAGTTTTAGGTAAAAGCGTGTAAGTTGGCCCACCGTGTATTTATGACTAATTTAAAAATAAAAAAATTAAGTAATTATTTTTTATTATTATCGAAATATTCATTAACGCAAATTGCTGTAGGGCTGACGCGGTTTGTGTATTCTATATAAGCAGCTCCTTGCTAGACCTCTTATTCATATCCATCACTTATCAACAACAGCAATCTTCTACGAAAACTTCGATCGTCTTATTCTCAGTGTAAGTTTTTCCTTTCTTTTTTTTTTCTTACGATTATCATCCATCGTTCGTTGATTTCCTTTGTGATATGGATTTTGCTTTATGTGTTTGTGAGTCTAGGGTAGGCTTTCGCCAGATCTGCCTTCTTTGTTTTTATCAGGATCTCAGTGTTTATCGTCTGTTTTGTACCTGATCTGAAGTTGTAGCTGTGATTTGTTTTTTTAATTCCGTGTTCAAAGGTCTTCGATGCTTTTTTGGTCGACTGCTTAATCGTTATTTCTGGCTATCTGAAATTGTTGTTGTTGAGATTCCGGCAATCTTCTCCATTGAATTTTCCATCCACTTTGATGCTTAATTAATGAATTGTTGACTTAACTTCAACAGTTGTTCCGTTTTGACTGTATAAGATAGGTAATTCTGATATTGTATTCAGACAATTTTGATGGATCTGTGGTCTTTGTGATATTTTATCCATCAATTTGATGTAAGTCGTTGTTCAATGAATACTCTCGCTTACCAAGAAGCTCTTTGAATGAACAGATGCAGATCTTTGTGAAGACCCTCACCGGAAAGACAATCACCCTTGAGGTGGAAAGCTCCGACACCATTGACAACGTCAAGGCCAAGATCCAGGACAAGGAAGGAATCCCGCCTGACCAGCAGCGATTGATCTTCGCCGGAAAGCAGCTGGAGGATGGTCGTACCTTGGCAGATTACAACATCCAGAAGGAGTCAACCCTCCACTTGGTCCTTCGTCTCCGTGGTGGTATGCAGATCTTCGTTAAGACCCTAACCGGGAAGACCATCACCCTTGAGGTGGAAAGCTCTGATACTATTGACAACGTCAAGGCCAAGATCCAGGACAAGGAGGGAATCCCCCCTGATCAGCAAAGATTGATCTTTGCCGGAAAGCAGCTGGAGGATGGACGTACCCTTGCTGATTATAACATCCAGAAGGAGTCCACCCTCCACTTGGTCCTTCGTCTCCGTGGTGGTATGCAAATCTTCGTCAAGACCCTCACGGGCAAGACCATCACACTTGAGGTGGAGAGCTCCGACACCATTGACAACGTCAAGGCCAAGATCCAGGACAAGGAAGGAATCCCACCTGATCAGCAAAGATTGATCTTTGCCGGAAAGCAGCTGGAGGATGGACGTACCCTTGCTGATTATAACATCCAGAAGGAGTCCACCCTCCACTTGGTCCTTCGTCTCCGTGGTGGTATGCAAATCTTCGTCAAGACCCTCACGGGCAAGACCATCACACTTGAGGTGGAGAGCTCCGACACCATTGACAACGTCAAGGCCAAGATCCAGGACAAGGAAGGAATCCCACCTGATCAGCAAAGATTGATCTTTGCTGGAAAGCAGCTCGAGGACGGTCGTACCTTGGCAGACTACAACATCCAGAAGGAGAGTACCCTTCATTTGGTCCTTCGTCTCCGTGGTGGTATGCAAATCTTCGTCAAGACCCTCACGGGCAAGACCATCACACTTGAGGTGGAGAGCTCCGACACCATTGACAACGTCAAGGCCAAGATCCAGGACAAGGAAGGAATCCCACCTGATCAGCAAAGATTGATCTTTGCTGGAAAGCAGCTCGAGGACGGTCGTACCTTGGCTGACTATAACATCCAGAAGGAGAGTACCCTTCATTTGGTCCTTCGTCTCCGTGGTGGTATGCAGATCTTCGTCAAGACCCTCACGGGCAAGACCATCACACTCGAGGTGGAGAGCTCTGACACGATTGATAACGTGAAGGCCAAGATCCAAGACAAGGAAGGTATCCCACCTGATCAGCAGAGGCTTATCTTTGCCGGTAAGCAGTTGGAGGATGGGCGAACCTTGGCCGACTACAACATCCAGAAGGAGTCTACCCTTCACTTGGTCTTGAGGTTGAGAGGTGGGATGCAAATCTTCGTCAAGACTTTGACCGGGAAGACCATAACTCTGGAGGTGGAGAGCTCGGACACCATCGACAATGTGAAGGCCAAGATTCAGGATAAGGAGGGTATTCCGCCGGATCAGCAGAGGCTGATCTTTGCTGGTAAGCAGCTGGAAGATGGTAGGACCCTTGCGGACTATAACATTCAGAAGGAGTCTACACTTCACCTTGTCCTTCGTCTCCGTGGTGGATTCTAAGCTAACGGTCGATAATTTGCTCTGATGTTGGGTTTTCTATGTTCTGTTTGGCGACGATATGTTTGGGTTGCTGCTTTAGTTGTCCTTTGAACTATTATGGGCTATAATAATGGCTTATGGATGTGTTTTATGAGTCTCTTATTGTGCTACTATTTCTGTATTTGCTGCTTATAGTTTTATTGTTTAGCATGGAATGAATGGTTATGACTACGGAAGTTCAGCTGTGTTCCATTTCTTGATCTTATCTTACATCATTTACTGTCTGAAAGGTGAGATTACATCTCTTCCCAACCCATTTCAAGATCAAATTGATTCAAAAAAAAAAAATTATATGAATTAATAAAAACAACGAAGAGTCGTAAGCTTAATTGCTAAAGCTGCCTCATTTATTAAAAACTGTTTTCTGTTCGTCTCAATTTCAGGACAATAAAAGAGCAAACGCAGCCTAAGTCCAATCCAAATACATCTTCTTCACTCAGTCTTCACACATAATTATAAGATATCAAAAAAGTTTTTGCAGCTCATTATTGTGTCTATATTTACATGTAAAATCCGCTGCTTCACTTAGTAAATGACGTCCGTCGTCTCTGTAATAGCCACAGACCGACCCAAGACATCATCACTGTTTTGCCTGCCAAAAACGATCGGAGTTATACTATTTGTAGATCGATTCACTTGTGTTGTTCTATAATGAGACGGATGTAATGAAAAAAAATAAAAATTAGAAAAAGACTGAATAACCTGAGAATACAAGAAAGTCCCGAGAATTGCAATCGCAGCTCCGAGCGCATTTATAGGTTGAACGGGCGTACGGAAAATGATGATCGAAGAGACGATCACAGATATACGTTTCATGGTGTTTCCGACACTAAACGTCAGAGGAGAGATCTCGTCTAACGACATGTAGGAGACTTGATTGTATAGGTGGTAGAATACACTTTGGGCAGCCATCCACCTATTAGCAGAAAACAACAAAAAGGTCCCCAAATAATTCTCACACTTTCTGTAAGATCCAAGGCATTCAAACTACTTTATCCAAGGCAGATGATGCAAAAGATGAGAGGTGCAGAGGGTAAATTCGATAATAAACAATGATTTGTGTTTCAATTCTCAACCGAGATGTCGTTATCATGCTTTTGGCATAAATTCATCACATAATCTTCCACCTTCTTCTGCTCATCTTTACACTAACAACAAAATCTAAGAATTCATATGAATACAAATGTGTCATTTACTGCAGGGACTTCAAAGTTAGGCAAAGCATGCCAAACCTTGCCAGATTCGAACGTATTACACTGCAAGAGAACTCCCATATATTGCAAGAAAATAGAAAGGTGAGTTCATGTGATTACCATATGATTTGGGGTCCAATCTGAGACATGGCTTGTTCGAATCCGACGGCCCACATCTTCGGTCCCTCAACTGCAATAGCAAACGGCGTGAGGATCACGAGAGACAGCATAGACAAGCATGCATAGTAGTTCATCCCGCTGACTGATTTCCCCTTCATGCCCCTCTTGGAAAATATGTTGCGGAAAACAAACGCCAGATTCGATATCATGGCCCCCATAAAACCTGATATTGACAGAAAACCACCCTATCATCAAGAAAAAGGAAAAACCTTTACAGCTAGCTCACATATCAAATAACCATAAGCTTCCAAAGCCAAGCTACCTACTTCACTCAGATATCATGTGATTCTGATTAAAAATGTTTACTTAAAGTGAAGCAACAAGTCCGCCGCACCATATTAAGATTATCATTTCACATACAAACTGAGTTAAACAATTTCACCTCTCAACCAATACTCAAACAATTTACAGCATGAACAAGCAAGAGATTAGGCTATGGTGTTTTACCAATCATGTTGAAGTTGAGCTCCGTGAGAGCTGATAAACCGCAACCACCGATAATGGGGAGAAGGGAGAGGTAAACGGCCGGAGGAAATGTTTCTCCTAAGATGAATCTTGAGACGAGAACGCTGAAAGCCGGCTCACCGCTCTTAATTATGTGAGTGAAGGAAACCGCCACCTTCGACATACTCACGGTAGCAGCCACGTGCCCGATCGTATGTGCCACTGCAACCTATAAACGCCAACAATGAACAAACCAACCTCAATCACAGTAAAAATATCATTTTTTTCCCTTTTAAGAGAGGTAAAATAAGTCAGGCAAAACACATCAAATATCCAAGAACAAAGACCACAAAACCCAGGACGCCACATACGGACAAAATCATACTAAAATTCATAAGAAACCTTTGTCGGAAGACCTTAGATCGGGACATTGGAAGAGAAAGGGACACGCCAAGATCACAAAACAAAAAACAAAAAAAGAAAGAAAAATTCTAAAAAAAATAAAAAATTCTCAAACCGGAAAGAGGCTCTTCCAAAAATCAAGATCGGTCTTTGGAAACTCGGCGATCCTCAGAGCCCATGAAACCATCATTATCAAAGACCCAGCGGCAAGTGAGAGCGTTGAAGTCAGCCACGGAAAAGGGTATGCATTCAGCACCTTCTTGTTGTAGATGTTAAAGATAACATTCAAAGCCCACCACGTAGCAAAGTAAACACCGATCTTAAGCTTCCTCGCCGCCTCGGACTTGGACTCCGCGACGGGCTCGGAGTGATCGGCCGCTTCATAGGCCTTACAAATCACCGGAGATCGAGCACATCTCGCCTCGCCGTCAGAGTAAGACTCAACCCCCGACGCCTGCTTCGCCAAAGACGCGATCCTAGAGACATGTAGAGGCTTAGAGAGAGAAAAAGCAGATGTCTGAAGATCCTTTCTTGCATAAGAGATTGGGGGAAAATTAATCGGATCACCACCAAGAATCGTTCTCCTTTTCTGTAGAATATCAGAGCCCTTTAATGAAAAGGGTTGGCACCTTAAAGAAGACGATATCATAGTCAGCTGAATTACAGAGAATTAACGATAAGGGCTTTTTGATTTGATTCCAAAGATGGGATTTTTTTCTCTGCGACTGTAGATGTTCAGAGCTCTTCTATAAAAAAGAGCTTGAACATGAACAAACCCTTGTGTTGAAAAATCTTTTTGAACACAAGAATCTGTCTCTACTCAGAAAAAGGAAACATATATCATGAGATCGTCAACAGCAAATTACAGCCTGGTGAAAAAAAAAAAAGAATTGATTCTATCGTCTAATGGTGATGATTCTGAGGTCAAAATTTCTTTTTTTTTTTTATTTATTTCTTTTTAGTTTGGTAAGAAGGAGGAGAGATTGGGTATGCTTTGAGATCTCTGTTTCTTTTGGTAGAGTGGGTAGGTGTTTAAATATTATGACTGATGATACGTATGTATGAATATTGAAATGCTTTTATGAGGAGAAAGAGGTTACTGACCTTTTGTAGTATTGGTAAGCTAGGGTAGGGTGGCGAAGAAGAATATATATATTTTTTCTTTAGACCAAGTTTGCCCTTGCGTTAGAAATAAAATAATAAACCCATCGAATTTGTAATGAAGAAATTATTGGGATTAACTTGGCTTTAGAAAATATTTTACAAATTTTTTATTTGATTATTGAAGAATTAACATTTTTAACAATTTCATATTTTTTTTAAATTACTTGGCTTGTTGATTATTAAAATTCAACCATGAAATGATTTGGTGCCGGTTATATTCCATAGTTGAAATCATTGCTAAACGCTTTATATATATATATATATATAATATATATCTATATTAAATTCAAACAATTCTTTTGAACTATAAATGATTCTTATTGGCAGCGGTTTTACCAATAAATATCTTTCTTTATTCAACTATAGCATAATGCCTCTCATCTAAATTAATAACGACATGGCAAGGTGGACTTTTTTCTTTTTATTTTTATTTTTATATTTTTCTTAAATCATTGGGCAAGAAGCAATTTTTTTTTAATAATTCGTTTATTTCTATTCGTTGTATATAGAAATGAAAATCTCATTTTAAATATGACGCATTGATAGACACATCATGTTTATTTTTACCTACCTATTTGGGTTATACCCGAATCTAAGTGGGTTAAGATTGTTACATTTGTTATACCTTTTCAATATAAGATGTTGATCTCAATATCATCTCTTAGATGAGACACATGTCACAATCTCAACTCATTTGAATTATACCCAAGTGGGTAGGATAGCATGGACCCGATACATCAAATGTTATGTACGGCAACAATCTCTGGTTAGAACACATCTGAACTAAAACTTGTCTGGTTGGAGTGTAGATACTTCCTTCCGAGTAAAAGAATCATCTGAAAATTGAAGCAGTTTCAAAAAAAAATTCTAATCCACTTGGAATAATTTTAAAACGATAGATTGATGATGAGTTTGTTAATTAACAGCCATCTTTTATTTGTTGACCATCGCCTTTTATCATAGACTATTAATCGTCTTGAAAGGGTATATTCTGCGGAAGCTAATTATGTACCATTTTATTATATATATATACATCGTCTTTGTATGCCATGGACATCTGTCTTATAATCCAACGATGTTCTATTTATTACAGAAGATGGCATGGGACCAAATGTTAACCAACACCCAATTGTTTTACACCAAATAAAATGTTTAAAAAATAAAGGAAGGGCACGAACTTATCTTGTTTGAGATTAAGGTGATAAGTTCTAATTCGAAATTCGATATATGGACATGGAAATTAAATAACAATGTGACATCAATATGCAAATTACTCTAAAATAGTAAAACTTGTATTACATTCACGTATGCATGCATGCCTACTTCACATGCATCATCAATACGTGGCGTCGTACCATCTCCATGCAATGAAATGAGACAACACTCGACAAAAAAAAAAAAAAATCCCCTATAAAACCCCAACCCACAAATTAGTCAAGCCAAAAAAAAATAAAAATAAAAAAATCACCTTTTTAACTAAATTATCAGCTATGTCCTCCACCACCAAGCTGCTGCTGGCCATGGTCACCTTCTTAGCTTTGGTGGGGTTTGTAGCCCTCCAAGCCCGTGCCACCGATCAAACCGCCCCACTGTCGTGCCAACCACAGATCCAGGCGATGCAGTGGAGGTTCTGCAATCAATGGTTCACAAATCCGTACTCATCCAGGCATGCTCGATGTTTCGTCCCAAAACCTATTGATATTCAAATATGTGGAGTATTATAGAATGAAAAAAATTGATGTCTTTCTTTATCGTAGAAAAAGAGAAAAAGGGATTAAATCGTTCGTCTTATATATTTCTCCGTATGAATTTCGACAGGGACGTCGAGCAGCAGCCACCGCCGTTTCTAGCAGAATGCTGCTATGTAGTCGGGAAAATCAGCTCGCCGTGCAGATGCGATGCCATCAAGTACATGCTGAGTTCATACCGTAGCTCAAGTTTCATGCAGCAGATTAAGAAAAAGGCCATGGATCTTCCACGGAGATGCCAGTGGAAGTCGCCCAGGCAGTGCCCTATAGCTTAAACGAAGTACTGATCGATCGATCACTGACACACATATGCATATAAAATATGTAAATTAAAAGTTGAATGGAGCGTGCAGAGAATAAATTCGGTGATTAGAAGCTTCAGTTGCTTCATGTTAAGTCGCCGACAGGGTCATGTTGTAATGCTTTCGACCTCTTTTCGCATAAAAGAGGGAGCTTTTCTACTTGTGAAACCACGGATAGATTCTTCGATATCATACGAAGATGAATAGCCTCGCTCTTGGCAATAGCTACAGCCAGCAAGTGGTGCAACTTTTTCTTACAGCAGCACAACAACATATGCGAGCTTGCGATAGCTTCAGACAACAAGCTGAGTCTTCCCATAGACAAAGCTGAGGGGAATGGGATGATAATGTCGAATGAGAGGAATGACCGTAAATTCATGTATATTCAAGAACGACCGATCGAGGCCAAGAGATTGTCGACTCGAGAAGTACAAATCTTACTTAGAACCTTCGTTATCCCACACACAAAAAAGAAGGAAAGATGCAGTCTTTATAACATCAAGAACTTAAAAGGCAAAAACAGAGAACTTCAGACAAACAAACAATCAAGCATTTTGAACTGAAAATCCAAGAATGAGTTCTCTTATCTCATCACTCGCAGCTCTATCCAACGCCGTCCTACCATCTGCGTCTTTAACAGTACAGTCAGCTCCTGCCCTCATCAATTCTTCGATCTTCGGTTTGTCTCCTTCCGAGGCGGCCATCAACAGCAATATATCAACGGGGTGAATGTTTTGGTTCAAAAGAGCTTCCATTTTATCATACGAGCCTTCCACAGCCAGCATCCCCATGTAGTTGAAGTACTGTAGTAAAAATTTACAACTCAATTAGCTTAATAAGCTCTTATGACAGTCGTCCATTATAGGATGATATCAGCAAGAAAACAAACTCAAGAACTAAACAATCACTACTTCAACAGCCTTGGTAAGAATCTTACATTTAAACTCTTGGGAAATTTCACAAAGCAACTAAGGTATCTTATACACAAACAAATCAACCTGCTCAACATCGTCACGATCAAAATCATCTCGCTTTTGGCTCCCATAAATGCCAGCACCTTCGGCGTCGACGCCGTTCTTACCAAACCTGAACCAGCAAGTTGTCCTCGAGCCACAGTTTGGTCCCAGCAGCTTCCTGGCGCTGATCTTACTACACCATCCGAGATTGTCACCACATTTTGCAGAGCCCACAAACCTGTTGTTCAGTTTGGGAATGGGACAGTTAGAAGCTTTAACGATGTCATGAGAGGAAGTGAATTTTGAGTGGAGAGTGAGGGGAATTGTTGATGAAGAGGCCATTGTTTGGCTGTGATTGCTTCTGATATTTTCTCCTGCTTTAAGATATGGTGATGATTCGGGAAATTTCGACGACCCCCTTTGCATTTTGCTCAAATTTCATTTTGATCCTCATTTTTTGCTTTAATCTCGAATTACTACAGAATCTTTTCAATTTTGAAATTTCATCCCGAAATGTTGAATTTATTACAGATATTTAATTTTTTTTATATACAGATACGTCCAAATTCTATGATATTCAACATAAAAAAATATCAAGAAACGATAATCAGGCACCACAAGTAAATTTAGCAAGTCAAACCTTCATATTACATTACTACTTACCATACCATCCTTCGAGACAAACCAAATCCCATCTCCTCTTTGTTTCTTCTTGAGCTATGAAACTCTACCACAAGAAAATCATCAAAGCCCATCGTATACCATTACTGTTACTAGCGATCCTCGCAATATGTGGGTTTTACACCCAGAAAGTGCAAGCTTTGAGAGCACCCTTTAGCCCAAGAGACGTATTACCACTTCTCCCCAGGCAAGTTTCGTGGCCTGTGTTGAATGTTCTCAACAACGCTGTTGATCTGATGCCCTCGTTTGTTGGAGCTGCTTCGCCG
This sequence comes from Lindernia subracemosa, assembly GCA_028392965.1. Lineage (NCBI taxonomy): Eukaryota > Viridiplantae > Streptophyta > Magnoliopsida > Lamiales > Linderniaceae > Vandellia > Vandellia subracemosa. Next base: position 4,428,130 of record JAQPCC010000006.1, read on the forward strand.
GCAAATAATTCGATTCTTCACTGGAAAGGAGCTTGTTTCTACGATAACACTGCTTGGCTTGTGTTTCATAATAATAGTGGGACAAAGTATGGCGGCGGCACTCTTCATATTAAGGTGAATTACTTGTTTGTTTTCGATTTCATGATAATTTGAGCTGGGCTTTTGCTGTTCATATGCGATTCTTCTGCAACAGGTTGGTATGAAGAAGTTTGAATTTTTATGTTATTGATTTAGGTTAATCAGTGTATTCTTGATGGGATTTCCATGTTTTGGGTCTAATATTGGTTGTTAAATTAGTTAAGTTCCTATCCTTGAGTCAGTATCTGATGATGACTGTTGAATTTCATTCGCTGTCTTAAGCCTTCAGAAATTTATCTGATAGCATTAGGACAGTTGTTTAAGGATTGTTTAGATGGACTTTTGAGGGACACATCAGCTTTGGTCAATGCGTTCGGTGTCATGAATATAAGGAGTTTTTGGTGGTTTCTAATTCAATTATCTGGTAAAAATTTGGATAAAGTTTCGGGGGAGTGGTTTAAGGTATCTAAAGTAGAGATTTTGAGTAACAACATCGGAATTGTTAAACGCATTTCATGTTATCAGCGCCACGAGGCTCCATCGATCTCTATTTTATATTCTTTTCTTGCATTTGTAATTTATCCATGCAGGTTAGCGATGCACATAGCTGGACTTGTATGGATCTTTACATCTTTGCAACTCCTTACCGTGTAACATGGGATTATTACTTTTTATCTCGTGAACACACCCTCGACTTCGAAGAATGGGAATCAGAAGTCGAATATGAATACGTAAGCCCACATTCAGTCCTAATCATCCCTCGGTGATCCAAAAAAATAGGTTATATGTGAATAAGTTCTGAGTCTCCATATCACTCAGGTGAAAAACAGGGGCGTATCAATCTTTCTCATGCAAGCTGGAATGTTAGGAACTCTCAAAGCTCTTTGGGAGGTATTCCCACTATTTACAAACTCCCAGTGGGGAGAAGACTCGAACGTAGCATTTCTTGAAAAGCATATGGGTGCCACATTCGATGAACGACCTCAGCCGTGGGTTACCAACATCACCACTGACGAAATACATTCCGGAGATTTTCTTGCATTATCTAAAATCCGAGGCCGGTGGGGTGGTTTTGAGACGCTTGAGAAGTGGGTGACGGGTTCTTACGCTGGTCATACCGCTGTCTGTTTGAGGGATTCTGAAGGGAAGCTTTGGGTTGCAGAATCGGGACATGAGGACGAGGATGTAAGATCTCGATCTGTTTAAAAAAAAAAAGATTTCTTTTATTATCACCCGATTGCCCTCGCCTCTCAGTGTGGCTAACATGCTGAATCTAGTTAAATCTTTGACCTTGGCTAGTTGATACGTAAAAATCATTCTTGTTTTTCTTTTTGTTAATAGGGCAACGATATAATTGCTACTTTACCATGGGAAGAGTGGTGGGAATATGAGCTGACGAAAGACGATGCAAATCCACACATAGCACTCCTTCCTTTGCATCCCGACCTTCGGCCAAAGTTTAACGAAACGGCTGCTTGGGAATACGCAAGAAGCATGGAAGGAAAACCCTACGGGTATCATAATCTAATATTTAGTTGGATCGATACGGTCAGTGGAAATTTTCCAGCCCCATTAGATGCACACCTGGTAATTATAATTTGTTCTTTGCCCTGGTACGTTCTTACCATATTGGAAGATGTTTTTATTTTTTTTACTTTTCTTTCATGCCCTTTTTATACCGTAATGTCCAGGTGGCATCTGTTATGACCGTGTGGACTCAGATGCAGCCCGCATACGCCGGTAACATGTGGAATGAAGCATTGAACAAAAGACTTGGAACAAAGGTTTTATATCCATCATTTAACTCAACTGCTGAGCTTCCTTATGGAATAAAACTGAATAAACGTCATAATTGTTGAACACTGTAATGAAGTCTTGAAAAGATCATGGTACAAGACTTCTTATTTCTCCCTTTTTTTTTTCTCCCACAGAATTTGACTCTTTCTGAAATCCTCGTGGAGATAGAGAAGCGTGGGTCCTCCTTCGGGAAATTACTGGCAGTGCCCGAGCAAGACGACTGGGTTTACGCCGATGGGAAATCAACTTCGTGCGTCGCATTCGTCTTCGAAATGTACAAAGAAGCTGGACTGTTCGGCTCACTGGCGAAGTCCATCCAAGTGACTGAGTTCACGGTCAGTATAAAATCTCATTCAGTGAATAGCTCTAATTGTAGTAATAAGGTTAAAGATTTGATTTTTATTACAACATACACAGATAAAAGACGCATACTCTCTCAAGTTCTTCGAGAACAACTCTAGCCGTTTGCCCAAGTGGTGCAACGACGGGGACGACGTGGAACTTCCCTTTTGCCAAATTAAAGGGAAATATCGCATGGAATTGCCGGGATATAACACGATGGATCCTTATCCTCGCATGAACGAGAGGTGTCCTTCGCTCCCGCCAGATTATTTCAGACCAGATGGGTGCTGATACACAAAGCAAACCAAAGGTTGTATCAGTTAAAGTTAGTTGTTGGGGTTATTGTGTGTTGTTAGATATTTGATATAGTCTCATTTTCAGTCATGCACTGTCTTTTTCTTTTTGGTATATCTTGTATATAATAAATCTAATGAACTGCAAGAAAGACCAAATATATATTGAATATCAAATTTGATAGCCTAAAATTGTGGTCAAGTGGACAAATTTTTTAGATCTTCATTTGATATATGATTTTTTTTATTATCGTAATTTGTGTGAATTTGTGGCAATAGATAAGGGAATTCATCGGCGTGTTATATATCTAAAGTTGAGATTCAAATTTGATTAAAATTGAAGTTAGTCGGAACGTAGAGATAATTGGTTGACCGACGAAAAAAAGATTCAAATTTGAATAAAATTGAAGTTAGTCGGAATGTAGAGATAATTGGTTGACCGACGAAAAATAATAATAATAATAATGATTTGAGTATAATAATAGTGAGTTTTTTTTTTCCAGAATTTTGCCAATTGCATCACAAATGTTAAAATTAAATAAAAAAACCTTATTACATGACATTTACCCCTAAACCCCATGAAAGCCCTTGTCATCACAAAATGCTTGGAAAGAAGAATCTCCTCTTCTCATGGCTGATTCATCAACACCATTCGCCATTCATCTGCACAATCCACCGTCATATGCACGATCCCCCATTCTCTCGGAATTCCAAATCTGCCCCTCGCGACGATGAGAATCCCTCCGGCACGAACTCGCCCGAGCTACCCTTCGACTTCTTGTACTCTTATTCGGAGACCAGCTCAAAAGCCGAGCCCATCGGTTTCCGAGAACCGAAGCGGTTCTCTCCTTTCGGTCCGGGCCGGATCAACCGGGCCTGGACCGGGACATGTGCGCCTGCCCAGGGGGAGATCGATAGAGAGAATTGGTCTCTGGATAGAGATAGGGTTTTGGGGCTGCCGTTGACTATGGAGGAAGTTGCGGACTTGGTGGAGAAGTATCGGCACAGTGATTGCTCGCGACAGATTAATTTGGGTTGGTCGGATATGCTGTTATTACATTTTGATTTGAACTATCAGTTTAATTTATTCTGCTTTTCGAAATTGTATGTTCATGTTGTGAAGTTGGCCTTTTTTATCACGCAATAACGATAAACTATTAGCCTATGATCTTGGAGGAATGTCTATATGGTTAGGACAAGCTGTAATTTTTTGACCCAATTTGATGAGAAAGTGAAAACCTTTTTGTATATGTAAGTGTATTGTCTGGATTTATAGTGCCACAGAGTCCTGCATGAACTGCCTAGGAAACAAAAATCTAAGCTATGTCCTAACCCTTCTTAATGACTATGATTTACGATCTTTCACCGGGCAGGCGATTCTGTTTTATGGGTCTATACCGCGTGGTTGAGTTCATCGCCTTGAATTGTCTTACCATGTTTCTTATGTGGTGTCAAGTTGATGTTAGATTAGTGGTCTAACTTAATGAAAGCTGCTCGTTTTGTATTTGATGAGAATTTGATATCTGTTTTTGCCAGGCAAAGGAGGTGTTACGCATAACACACTCGAAGACATCCACAATCACTGGAGAAGGGCCGAGGCTGTAAGAATCAAGTGCTTGGGGGTACCAACTCTTGATATGGAAAATATCTGCTTCCATCTCGAGGTTCCCTATGTTCTTTCACGCCCTTCTACATATCCAATTTCTGTGCTTATTCATGCGAAACTCACTTTTATCGGCTAATGTGTGTTCCAGTGTGTGTTTGTAGGACAAATCTGGTGGCAAAATCATACACCGTCAGACAAATATCCTCTTGCTGTACCGTGGCCGCCACTATGATCCGAAGAATCGACCCAAAGTACCCATAATGCTGTGGAAGCCTCGTGCCCCTATTTATCCCAGGCTTGTGAAGAAAGTCATCGATGGCCTAACATTTGAGGAAACTAAGGACTTGAGGAATAGAGGGCTGAATTCTCCTCCTCTGATGAAGCTCAGTAATGATATTGTCTTCCTAATTCGCACCTTCGTTTCATTTTAGGTGCTTAGTGTTTGACTATCTTTGTGATGCAGCGAGGAACGGCGTGTACCTCAATGTTGTGGATAAAGTCAGAACTGCTTTCGAGACCGAAGAAGTAGTGAGATTAGATTGCAGTAACGTGGGCGTAAATGACTGTAAGAAGATTGGCGTTAAATTAAGAGTACGAGAGCATCTTTGCAACGAAGCTTCAATCAATTAGGTTTTAAACTCTTCTCTTATCGAACTTTAACCTCTCTCTCTCTTGCAGGACATGATTCCTTGTGTCCCTATCTTGTTCAAAGATGAACAGATTATTCTCTGGAAGGGAAAGAAACAGCATGGAGGCGGCGAGGAAGATGAACAAGATAATGGTAATACGGAATTACTTGACTGAACATTGTAAAACCTCTTTGTTAGTTTTAGCATTCCTTTGCGATTATATATATTTCAGAATGTTGAAGAAATGAGAGACCCTTTTGTATAAACCTTTGACCATTTACTCCTATCAATACTATGTACTATCTCTTTACTCATTATACTAAGGTTACATTCATATGTCTGAATGTATACATATATATGTGTAATAAAAATACACAGCATTACCATAGTGACTAATCATGAAAGACAACCAAGATAACAATATATATAATAATATATATCTATTCAAGGTTCAACCAGAAATTTCTCCAACTCACTTCTCTTATGGGCAAGACAGTTCGATCCAGACAATGAAGTGATCCATATTTGATCGGATCTAACCGGCTCATCGTCATCGTTCCGATGCCAGCTCCAAAAGGCATGAGTCGAGTTCACGATCTGAAGCTCACCGTGGCCGAAGCTTGCTTCTCGGAAAACAGACCACTCGGGTTGTGGATTCATGTACCTTCAATTTTTATATTTTATTTTTCCAAAAATTAGATAAATCATCTTTTTTTTTTGGGAAAAGTTTCGAAATCAATTGCTGATTAGTCATGGCAATGGCTGGCAAAATGTTCAAAGAGAGGAACACTTACTGGCTGGCCAAACCTTCTCTATTACCACCATCACCGATAGTAATATGCACAGTTCCGCAAGGATCTGATCTACCATTAAAAACGCGCTTCTGTTTATACATAAAAAAGAAACCCGTCAGTGCACTACTCTAAGTGTGTGTGAGTGCGTTAAAGACGAAAAAGGTATGGTAATACCGAGCGCTCATACGCATGGACATGGCCAGCAAACACCACATCAACACCAGCAGCATTTAGCAATGGTTCCATTGAAGCCATCATTGCACTGCCTTCTCCTTGATGAGCCTCATTACTATTGTACCAAGGCACATGCAACAATGCAATAAGCCAAGGTGTTTGATTTCTGTCAACCTTCGAAAGGTCGCCCTAATCAAGTCCAAGACAACCAAATCAGCAAATGGATTGAGCAAGCAATAAATCAATCGGAACAAGAATGTGTTTTTAACACATGGTTCCAAATAAGATGCGATTTTGATACTGTTAGTGTAAGACTAACCTTCAGCCACGTATACTGGTCAGAAGATTTATCATAGTCCGTGTAAGAACCGAGCATCAGGACATGAACGCCGGCCACATCGAAGGAATAATAGAGATTCGAATCAGATCCGCTCTCTTGGTAAGGCATTTTCCACCTGGAATTATAAGAAGCAAATCCCTTCTTCAACAAAGGTATCTTCTCCTCGTCGTGGTTTCCTTGGGTCACCATCCACGGCCTCGAGCTAGCGAGCGGCTGAACCAATTCTCCGAAGGTGTCCCAGTGATGCTGTATGTAATCAGCATAAGAGAGATCGCCGGGCAACATATGAACATCGTACCTGCACTGGTCAATGTGGTCCAGAGTCGTCTTGGTCCAGCCCGTCTGCCCTAAATCTCCGGCCACCGCGAAGCTGACGGGAAATTGAGAGGGAGGGGTTTTGACTTGGAACTCGGGACCTTCTCTTCCGCACCGATAGAAGTAGAGCGAGTCGTCTTCGAGCGGACCAATAACGGTGTGATGTATTGTACCTGAGTGGTAAAGAAAGTAACTGTACTTCATCGTCTCTCCCTGAGAGGTGGACGAGTAGTTACTAGGGGAAGTCCCATATTCGACAGTTGACGGGGCGTTTTCGTCGCTGGTGATCCATGTAACTCGCATGTGTTTAGGCCCAGCTAACGACACGTGGACCTGCAAAGAGAGCCGCGGAAGTTGTAAGATATCTCAAATGGTATAGAACTCAATTAACAGCAGAACATTAGTGCAAGATTGCTATTAGTGAAACTATTAAGGTTTGAATTTCATGTATGGCCATGATTTCATCTTTATGATCCATCATACATACCATTTAGTGATCGATCTCCTCCATTAACAACATAACTTCTACCAAAGTACAACTAAAATGGCTGAGGGTTCCATCTTAACTACAGATAGACAACATAAGAACTTGTCACTTCACTACAAACAAATCATTCAAGAAGTATATAAAATATTAAACCCCAAGGACCAAATTCAGCTAAAAAGGAAGCCCACAAAGAGATTAATCTTAAATCGACCAATAAAAATACAGATGGCCATTTTCTAACACAGAAAAACAAAGAAATGAAAAAAAAATAAAAAAATTGAAAACCTGCTGAGGATGAGAAGAAGGCTTTGGATCCCACGGAAAATGTATCATCTTGCGCGGCGGTGGCCTGACGTAATCACAGGCGACATTTGCGACTAGCACCGACGTCATCAATACCAAAAAAACTAGCAACTCCATGGCCGAAGATAACTTTGCCGACTCACTTGGGATTACTTCGTAGCTGTGTATATGTAGAATGATCTACTTGAAAGTGATTTTACTGCCAAATCCTGGCGTGAATCAATGAGGTAGGTGTTAGCTGGGGACGGCAATTGTAATTATTTGTGGTCATTATTGAAATTAAATAAAGAATCGGATAATATTATATTTAATACTTTTAACTATGTCTGAGGTTGAAAACATTAGTCTAAGTTGAGTGAGACCGAAAGTCTCTCTGCTCTAATTTTATTCCTTACCTCGGAGCGTGACGTCAGTGACACGTGTCAGTTTTTAAACTGCAGTTTCTGTATTATACTTATATCGGATGTTTCTTTTTTCTTTTTTCTTTTTCTTTTTTAATTCCAACCCCCTTGTTAACCCACGTCATGCATACGCAGTTGTAAACATTCATATTACAAAATTGAATAATATTCGAAAATGTAAATCAGTAAAAACCTATATTGTTATGTCCAAATCCACAACCAGGCACTTCACATCAGAAACTGAAGATCTATGGAGTACAAGCTGAACTAATGATCTATTCTATGATCATCTTTTGTATACCTTCGACCTCATTAAGGCATGGTCTCACACTCTCATTTATGGCAATGCAGATTCTATTTTTCTCGTAAAAATTACAATGAACAGTTTTATTTCTTCTTCGGAGCAGATTTCCTTTTTGCAGCAGTAGCTTTCTTCTTTGTATTACTGAACCCCACTCCACTCTCCTGTCGACAAAATAGAAGCAAAACTATGAGAAACTTCGTAAGTCACAAATGTTTTTGTTATTAAACCCTCTACTAGGCTTGGTTCCTCGTATTGCTCCTTCCCTCATACGACTGATAGGATTTCATATTGAAGGCGCAACGATTATAATTAATGTCAAGCGTGTGTGTATGTGAGAAAGGAAACCCAAAGATTAAAAGAGCAAAGGTGACCGATAGGAGAAAGTGATCACTCACTTCGGTAGTCATTCACCGTAAACATGCAAAGTAAAGCACCAAAAGATTAGCAGGTAGTAGCCAAAGTACCTTTTTGTAACTCCTATACGCACTTCGTCCGCTCAGCTCTTGTCCATTCTTGTTCACATAAACCTGAAAAACATTGCCACAAGTCAGCCGTTCAACAGAATCTTTATATTAATGGAGGAACCTTGTGAGAGGAGCTCATAAATGGAAATTTGCTACAACAAAAGTACAAAATATTAAAGGGCATAGTGGCAAGCCTAGAAGAGTTAATATTGGATCAACTTTTTTTATGAAGAATGCATCTCACATTAGAGAATATTAATAAAAGCTGCGTTCTGAATCTACAGGAAGAGAAATAGAGGGGAAAAAAAAGGAAAGTGCACTTACTCTTCGGCCATCTGAGGCTGTATACCAATGACCAGAAGATTTATCAACAGCTTGAACTCTTCTGTTGCCAGCATTCTTCGGAAGCTCACTGCAACTTTTAGGAGTTACCCATTTCTCAGAATCTTGCAAGATGCTCTCATTCTGCAAATTCTTATTGCCTTTCTTGCTTCTTGATTTATTCTTGACATTTTTCTGATCTGTTTTCCTAGTACTGCTACCATCGCCAAATTGATCCCTGGAGCCGAAAAAAGCGTAGATGACAGACCCAAAAGCTTGCACATGAGGATCAAATTAAAAAACAGAAAAACAAAAAACACACATAACATTATTACATGTAATCAATGACGGATGCGCTTTGTTGCATGTGCTCTTGGTAACTCCCTGATCCCAATGGGAAGAAGTGCGGTAAACGATCCCTGACTAGTTTCTGAATTCTTGGATCTTCATGGAAATAGTAGTTATGAGAGGGAGGAAGAGAATCCATATCACCTTTAGCCTCCTTGTCGAGGTCCTTGTTATTAACTTCTGCTTTACTCATACTTCTTCCAGGTGCAAAATATTCTTCCAAAATCTGGTCAAAAGCAGGAGTCGGGATCTTGGATTTCTTATCTAAATGAAAATCTTCCCATAAATCCTCGTCTTTGCTCTTGCCTCTCGATGATCTATTTATTCTCAGGTCACTCAACCCTGTATGCCTACCAGAGTCTGATTCTCTACCCTTTGAGGAAACTATACGAGGCTGATCCTTGTTCATGCCTCTACTTGGAGAAGGATAGTCAGAATCTGAATCAATCAACTGGAATCTTCTCAGAGGACTTATCGTCAATCTCGGAAACAATATATCACTGCCATGTTTTCTAACATTAACAGAAGATGAAGCATTCTCAGTGTCTTTCCCTGTACTTGATTTAGGTTCCCTTGATGATTTAGAAGTCAAAACACTTTGCTGGCGCAGTGATGACTTTGAGCTACTACATAGCGAGTTAGTTGCCAGATTACCTCCTAAATAGATAGGAACATTACTGATAATATTATGAAAAAAAATGGAATCTTTTGGCCATTAAACATAGCAAAATATCCTGAAGTACTTTACTGCAGACTCTGATAAGCAAATGCAAATTAATAGCATTAAGCACGAAAATCAAGCAATTAACTTAAAGAAAAAGCTGAAATGTTGAAAGATAAAATTGCCCACCCAGATGCCAATCCTCATCCTCAGAGAAGCCCTCAATCTCATCGTCATCATAGGCATCTTTCCCAAGCTCTCGAGCCTCAATATTGGGCCCGCGCCGCAGTCTCTTGAAGGCCCGAGGGGGCGAATTCAAAACCCTAAATGGAGAGTTGGAAACGTCGCCGTTTTCTTCTTCTTCGCCTTCATCCTTACGGAAGCTGCGCGCAACTGAAGGGCGTCCAGCTTGCGACTGTACTAACGGGTCGGGTCGAGGAGTGGATCTGTGCTCGGACTGCGTATCAAGATCGAAGCCCAGGGAAAACGACGGAAGATCAGAATCAAAACCTCCCATTGTAGAAGAAATCAAAACGCTTGTTTCAGTTCTGTGGATCGTTGCTTGTGAATGAGATTGGAGGTTTGGATTTTCGAGATTTTGCTCTGCTTTCAAAATTCTTGGCGCTCTGTTCCTTCTGTGAAAAAGAGCAGTGGCGCGATTTGCCGAAATAATCAGAAATAATCACAACTACGAAATTTATTTTAAGGCAAAAACAATATTTAATTTATAATACCATCTTAACACATTTAAAATATAATACAATCTTAACATTTTGCAACTAAAAATTCAATATTAATTTTTTTCCCCTCATATTCTGGCTAAATAATGCTCAAAATCAACTTGAGCTTCAATCCTTCAAAGCCATCCATCTCCTCAAACGCCATTTCTTTCAATTCTTCAATCTTTTTTCCCAACCTAGGATCATTCTTACCTATCATTCCTCGTACCATCCCAACACATAGCCCAAATCTCCTCAACCTCTCTATTTCAACCGCACTCCCTCCACCTAATATGGCTCCACAAGCCGCTCCACACGCATGTACCTCGCCTTCCTTCTTCTTACACGCATATGCCATCGTCTCAACCTCCCCCTCCAACCCATCGAGCCCGGCCAGCCCGCGGCACTGACCGTCAACGACTCCTTGCGAGCCACAGGCCCGAGTAATTTCCACCATAACTCTGAGTACCCTATCGTGATCGGCCCGTTTCAAGTCCACGGACCTGGCCAACAGCTCGAGCCCAAACGGCATGATCCCATCTCCCGTTAGGAGCTCGATGTTCTGGCCGAACAATCCCGCCGACGAGCTGGGCTCGAGCCTATCCGTTGATAGGAGGCGGTCGTGGGCATTGGCGGCGGCATGCATGAGGTGTAGGGCTGAGGCTGCCGCCATCGCGTGGCTCCGTCCGCCGCCGACGAGCTCGCAAGCCGCCACGCATAGGGAGGAGGCGGCGGTTTTGGGGGCGGCGAAAGTGAGGTAATGCATGGGCTCGAAAACTGCCTCGGGTGATCTGATGGGGATTGCTTTCTTCAGATAGGATTCCACGTCGGACTCGATCGAGGCCCAGTAGGGCTCGTCGGTTCGTGAAGTAGCGACAATTTTAGGCACGCGGGCGAAGCTAGGGTTTTTGCGGGGGATTAGGGTAAGGGTTTGTGAGCGTGGGTGTTTTAGTTCTAAATTTGTAAGATTAATAGCCATTTTTTTTAATTTTTTTTTTTGGAATATTAGGTTCTTTTTGGGAGGAGGTGGAGGAGATGAAGCAATGTAGACTATTTTTTTTTTTATTGTTGGGGAAAGAAGTGAGATTCAAGGCTTAGAGATATGACATTTTATAAATGAACTTCTTTCGTGCGGAGATAAATTTTAGTGTTTTTTTTTTTGTATGTTTATTTTTTTTAGTATAAACGTGCTTATTTTGTAGATCATCCTTAGAGTGAAATGCATGGTGTAATATGTACAAGGAATTTACACACGTGACACACGTGGGATGTGTTGAAATAACTTGCAGAAAATCTTTTTCGTGTAGTACTAAAAACACAAATCTACGTCGTGACAATTGTGGGGTGCATTCTAGCATCACCGTCCTATAATGTAATTATCCGAACAAGTCAATGGTATACTAGTTTGTGATGGAGTTGAATATACGCTATAATATAATATATACAAAATTTTATTGAGTTCAAGCTATTATTATACCCCAAACTTATGAAATAATTCGGCCTATGATAATTTTACTTTTTCAATTAGGAATGTTAACGGGCGGATTTGAGACGGAATCCGTCGAGTAAATGGGACAAAATTATCCTGTTTTCGAGAGATTTTCTTTTATTATTTATATTTAATAGATAAATTAGATTCAACATTTAAATTATATAGTAAATATTGTTTATATATTATAAAAAAATAAATAGGGTATTTTAGTAATTTACAACATCGGATTCCCACGGAAAACGAGGCAGGAAGTATAGCCCCTGTCCCCGCCCGCCTAGAGGTGTTCATACGGTTACGGTTTCGAACCGCCGTAAGCTCAAACCGTAACCGAACCGCAGTTAATCACGGTTCGGTTACGGTTTGGAACCGGTTCGGAACCGCCGGTTCCGGTTCGGTTCCGGTTCAAACCGTTTTTTTTTTTTTTTTTTTTGCTTTTTTTGTTTATTAATTGAAAAATGATAAAGGAAATTGATTTTTTTAATAATATAAAATCTTTTTCATTCCAATTTCCAATCCATCTAATATATAAATTATAACTTACTAGTTCAATACAATGTAAAAAAAAAAATTACATTACACCTTCAAAATTCAATATTAAAATAAGTTTGATTATCGTTAAAAAAATACAACACAATGTCAATACAATATAATGTGAAAAAAATTCACCTTCAACATTAAAAAAAAAAATATCGCTAAAGAAAAACAACTCAATAAAATACAATGCGAAAAAAATACACCTTCAATTCAATATTTAAAAAATAATTATTATCGCTAAAAAAAAAATACAACTCAATACAATGAAAAAAAAATCAATTATCGCTTAATCTTCACTTCCGGTAGTGTTCGACGAAAACTCATATTCATCTCCACCTTCTTCGTCCGTATCGTTGAAGTCCGGTTCTTGTGTTCTTGTTTCGGCTCTTGTCCCATCGTCGAGCAAGCATTGGTTCTCTAGATTTTCAACGGTTAATCTCGATCGCCGTGAGTCCAATGTATATCCTCCGACGCTAAACGCTTGCTCGACGGAAACGGTTGAGGCGGGACATGCTAAGATTTCTCTCGCAATCTTCGTTAACACCGGAAAAGATGCCACTTTCTTCGACCACCACTTTAGAAGATTGAAATCTTCTAAGTTATACTCAAAATATGAGGTTAAATAAGTGTCAACCTCGGCATATGCATTTCCACCACTATAGCTCCTTGCCCGTTTTTGTGCTCTCGCGTTGTATATGCTTTCAAGTTGTGCGAATATTGGATCATAACCCGAGCTACTTCCACCTTCGCCTTGTTGAGATTCGAAAGCATCCGTCGTATCATCACCGAACTTGATCTTGTATTCTTTAAAAATATCTAATAAAGTATCCTTCGCACCGTTAGCGACGAAGCTCGGGCTCGGTCTTTCGGAGTCTTCACAACCTACATCAAATACCTCTCTCGGACCAAACAAGCCGTCATAATAAATGTTTAACATTTGTTCTAAACCTTCTAAACGAATCCGTGGATCTAATAATTTAGCAACTAAAAATACGTCGGGGATGTTCGAAAAATATTTCAACCATTTCGATTTCATTTGCGCAATACATTCACCCAAAATAGGACAAGAAGAATATTTTCGAAAAATAATTGCAATCTTAACACAATGATCTAAAACCAAAACCGAGGTAGGACAATAAACACCGGATAATTGTTCGGTTGCTTCTTTAAAAGTTCGCAAAATTTGTAACAAGTTGTAACATGAATCCCAAGAAGTCGGAAATAAAGTAATATTATGCTCGGGAAACGTACTAAAAAATGCACATAATGCTTCCTTATACTCATACGAATCATTCAACAATTTATAAGTAGAATTCCAACGAGTCGGCACATCAAGAGAGAATTTTCGTGGAGTCAAGTTTACACTTTTACAATATTTAGACCATTTTTTAACAAGAGTTGTATGTCTAGTTAAGGTAGCAATAGCATGTCTAATAACGGATACATTATCTTTCAACGTACTAAAACCATCTTGAACACATAAATTTAAAATATGACATATGCATCTAACATGAAAAAATCGAGCACCAAATGAAGGTTGACAAATTTGAATAAGTTGTGGTAAACTAGCGGTGTTAGCACTAGCATTGTCAAAACCAATGGAAAAAAATTTTGTAGTCAAAGAATATTCATTTAAAATAGTAAGAATTTTGTGCAATATTTCGTGCGTTATGCTCGGAATCAAATTCTCTATATGCAATCAAACGTTTTTGCAGTGTCCATGAATCATCAATCCAATGACAAGTAATGCCCATGTAACTATGCGTGTTAAAATGATCACTCCAAATATCCGAACAAATAGAAACTTTGTAGGAAATTTTTGAAAATAATTGAATTAAATTAAATTTAAATTCACCCACGACTTTTCGAATATCACGAACGACCGAAGAGCGCGAAATCGGTTTGCTTGCGGGATTAAAACTAAGTTGAGTAAATTTTTTGTATAAATCGGCTTCGGCAAAATTAAAAGGAAGATGTTTAGCACACACAAATTTAGCCAAATTTTTTTTATGCACAACTTCGGAATATTTAAATAAAGGAGAGCTTGTCGTTGTACTTGTACCTTGCGTAGCCGAAGATGCCGTGAATTGGATTTGCGTTTGAGACCGCTCACTTCCAACTTTGTCGGGATGCTTCTTCTCCAAGTGGGTTTTAAACGTCCCGTATCCTCCTCCTTTCGGAAATGCATATTTATTTCCATAATAGTTGCAAAAGGCATCGTAAATTTGGCATTCCGCCGGCGGCCTCTCCACTTTTTTGAAATGGACCGTGAATATATCGGATCTTAGCGTCGGAGCCGATTGTGGTTTGCGTCGTCTTTGAGTTTGAGTTTGGCTTTCGGGCACCGCATCGGACCTATCGGCTTCATTGTCGTTGTCGGGATCAGCTTCGGCATCGTCGACACTAATAAACGTCCGATCGTCTTGACCCCAATCGGTCGGAATATTGAACATCTCATTGTCGTCTACTCGGAATTGGGGCGACTCGGAATCGGCTATCATCGGACTCTTTCCCTTGTTGCCTCGGCGAAAACGAGATCCACTTCCACGACCTTCCATATTTTTTGATCGATTTTTTTTATATTTTTTCTTTCCGAAAATATAAATATAATAATAATAACACAAATTAAATAGTTCGAGAGAGATTAGAGAAAGATTCGAGAGAGATTTGAGTAGAGAATGCAAAACAAAGTGTGGAAAAACCTAAACTAATTCCGGATATTTATAGATAATTATAAAAAAAAAATAAAAAAAAATAAAAATGCAACTGTCAGATTCCAAGTCCAACCGTCATTTGACCGTTGGAAATTTTTTTTTTTATAAATTATATAAACTACTTTCCAACGGTCATTTGACCGTTGGATTCTCCGCCCCGTTCGGAGCGTATCCCCGCAGGACGGGAATATCCGCACCAATGACAACTCTATTTTGAATAGGCAATTTTTTTTTTTTCAAATTTCATTTTTTTTCCTGTTTTTTCTTAAAAGAATTTTTCACCACATAGCAATAGCATCAAAGGAGATTTACTTTCGTATCTTCTATTGGGCTTGTAAACCACACTCTCCCATACCATATATAGAAAAAAACCCTAAATTCAATGTGTGTGTGTGTGTATATATTATTTTCTATTAATGTAATTCGCAGTTTGATTGCGCCGTACGAACGAAGCTTTTGGTCGATTAGCCATGGTGAAAAGTTCCTTCCAATCCCAACACCCTCTCGGTAAAATTCATCGCGAAATCAATCCTTATGCTCGCTGTTTAAACCTACCCTAGTGTACTCGCGTTATTTCGAGTCTTTCTTGCTTTGATCCTAAAATTCTCATCGATCCGATTGTTATGGGACTTTAATGTCTGTTGTGTGCGATCGTACTTTTCTTTTCAGTCATAGTAAACTGATTCTGATTTTCCATGATGTGAATATTATTTTGTGTCGGATTATTGGGTGATATCGTGAGTTTGCATCGATGGGCTCTGAATCAATTGGTTGATTTACTTTCCTGGTGGGGAAAGAATGATTGATTTTGTTTTATGTATTTATGATCTACAGAGTGATTGCTTCTTATTGCATACATAAATTGTTTGTTTTGTTATAAAGATGTGTGGGTGTAGCCAGACGATGCCATAATTTTCGTACATGGCTTCCCTTTTCTATTCTTAAACTGTTATAAAATCTATTGAACGAAATTTGAGTGAAGTTGATGAGATTAAATTCAGGTTACTGCTGAAACCTAATGCAAAGCAATCATGTATCAATGTTAGTGTAGAGATTCATTCGAAGGCTTTACTTTTTTTTTTTTTTGGTGTGCCTGTTTGCTTAAACTTGATGGTATCTATTCAATCGCCTAGTTTAACTTGTCTGGTGAAAAAGCATGTAAGCAAAACATGCATTTGATCATAATTTATGCATCTTCTAACATCTACACATGTTGCAGAGAAGAGACAAGCCGAAGCCGCTCGTATCAGGGAGAAGTACCCTGATAGGATTCCGGTAATAGATTGGATTAGACGAGCTTTTCAACGCGTGAAATTCCTTCTGATATTTGACGTATTGCTTACTTAGCAGTTTGGGCAAGTATTGATTCAAACTTTTCCTGCAGATTATTGTAGAGAGAGCCGACAGAACTGATATACCCGACATTGACAAGAAAAAGTCAGTTCACTAATCTGAATTTTCATTTTATTATATGTCTTGTAAGCTTATTTATACCAATGTCCGATCAAGTTAATGACATTTGAAGCTTTTACTTTTCTTGACTTACAAAATGCAGATATCTTGTTCCCGCTGATCTGACCGTTGGGCAGTTTGTTTACGTTGTCCGAAAAAGAATCAAGCTCGGTGCTGAGAAAGCCATATTCATCTTTGTCAAGAACGTTCTCCCTCCCACTGGTAATGTAACTGTTGACAAACTAGTTTAAGGTTTTTACAGCGAAGATCATGCATAATTTGGACATTCCTATGATGTTTTTTCTCGTTTCATCAAATAAAACTTGTGACTCCTTGTCATCTAAATCCAATTAGTTGATAAATATGTATATATATTCTTTGTTACCTTAGCTGCAATGATGTCCACAATCTATGAGGAGCACAAAGATGAAGATGGATTCCTTTACATGACGTACAGTGGCGAGAATACATTTGGGTCATTCTGAAGGAATGGATTATTTCAGGTCAAGCTGTGCATACATATATATATATATATATATATATATATATATGTAATCAGAAATAAAGCCTGCATAAATTATCTATCTTTTTTGGTTTTTCTTTTTCTTTTCTCTTTTTAAAGACTGCTTGGTCTTGATCACATTATTCGAATAAGTTTATTATGATGTTTGACAATGAATTTTAACTACGTGGCTCTTATATATATCTATAGAAGCTTCTTATCGTTCTTGTTGATGCAGCGTTTGTTCTTGACTTTGTTTTCCTTGATGTATCTTTTCCTTTCTTATTAACACATGGAATTAGCGTTTAACACATTTGTTTAAGGGCCCGCCATCATTCTTAACTTGAACCCAAACACACATACCAAATATCAGACCAATTTGACATGTCTATGGTCCTACTTTTGACTGTATATTACATTTAGTATTACTTTAATGATTAATTAAGCACGCCGTGGTGTCAACCTTATGTTGACCATTGATATTTGGTTTGAGACATGGTTGGAATAATTCATTAAGGTTGTCATTTGTTCACTCGTATAAATAGAGTTACCACCCACAACAATGGCACATACAGAAAAATAACGAAAAATAAAATAAAATAAATATATCTTTCGCTTCCAAAACAAAGGAGGCAAGGAAAAAGGTTATGTCTTTGTTCAACATTTTGAGGTGCTTTTCAGAGCAACCTCGGAGAAGAAGCCAATACGTCTGCGAAGGTGATGTTTGTTATCTGAGCGGTCCGAAGAAAACCCAAAACTTTAAACACAGTAAGAACGATGATTCAACTCCAAAGAGGTTTTTGTGGGGTTCGACGAGAAAACCTTAACACAATATCATCATAGAGCAAGGAGAAATCTCATCACGTTTTTTTTTTCTTCCCTTTATGTATTTGAATGAAAAGCATTCGATGTTCTTAGCTTGATGTATCTTATATTGCTCACACATTGTTTATGCTTCGTAAGTAACGGCAAGATGATAAGGCCCTTTTGTGACATGTACGCATGAAGAAGGATATATATAATCTTATTGATATTTCCATTACCAATGGGCAATGTGTGTATTGATCTATATCTATATTATATATAATTTAAGAGCACTTTCATAGTGACGACAGTCGAATTAATTTGGTATAATAATAATAATAAATTACAAATTTATCATTAATCTTTAAATTTTATTCCAATTTTATCATCCAAATCAATTTTTTATATACTTAAAAATTATACAAAATAAAATTAATATTATAACTTCATATATTAAAAATAACTTAAAATATTAACTAATATGATATATATTTATATATATTGCACACACATTGAGTGTGAGTAAGATACTAGTCCATTCTATTTAATAAAGGTGAGGGATATTAATTTAATATGTCGGGTTAAAATTATCATTTACCTTCTTTTTTCTTTATTCCAATTATACCATAACAAATTATTTTTTGTTAAATACTTAAAATAATACAAAATTAAAATTAAATTATAATTTCATATATTAAACATTTTAAATTAAAAATAACTTTTAAAATATAAAATAATATTACATAGATTTATATATTAGTGCCTTCATTTGCATATATAAATTGCTTTTTTTTTTTTGAAATACTAATATAAAATAAATATGTTTCTTTTTTCTTGAAATTAAAATATAGGGGAGGAAAATCTTGATCACCCCTTCTCCACAATGTAATGGTGTTCGGGTATGACCCGTCAGGCAAGAATGATCCGCACCGATCCAACATTCGGTTTGGGCCTACTACTAATATTTGGTGTATTGGGCCTTCCCACAAATATCGGACAACAGCGCGTGGGGGACACGCGAAATGCCACATCGGCGACACGTGTCGGAAGTGAGGGAGCAAATTTCCAACTTGAGAAAGCGCACAAA
Organism: Lindernia subracemosa; assembly: GCA_028392965.1. Taxonomy (NCBI): domain Eukaryota; kingdom Viridiplantae; phylum Streptophyta; class Magnoliopsida; order Lamiales; family Linderniaceae; genus Vandellia; species Vandellia subracemosa. Next base: position 4,447,091 of record JAQPCC010000006.1, read on the forward strand.
TAGTAAAAACCGCGGAGGAGGAGCGTAAGGAGGAGAAACCACTATAAATACAAATCTACACTGAGGAAATATCAAACCAATTACAACTTTACGATAATGCAGTCGCTGGAGCAGCTCGTCCTCGACATCGTCAATAGCGATCGTCGTGAAAGTGCTATCTTCGAACTCTCCAAGGTTATCAGTTTTTTGTTCTCCTTTTTTTTTTTTTGAGTTTTCTTTGATTATTCACTGTTCGATCGACTTTTTGTTGATTGTTTTGCGAATAATTGGCCTGAATCCCTCTTTTGTTAAATTTCTAATTTGTTTTATTAATTTTTACGCTTGGCTTTTAGAGTGGGTGCGTTTTTGTGATTTGCTTTGTTGTCGTAGAATTCTCCAGGGTTGATTGAGATTTGATTGCTGTTTGATACGATTAAGGTTTAGGGTTGGAACCCTTTGACTGCTTTTTGTTTGGAAAAATGCTGAGTTTAACTTTGTACATTTCATCGTGATCTGCTAATTGAAGACAGAAATGGAGATTGGCATCTTTTATTGGTAGAATTAGGAGATTTTATGTCTGGGCAGAAGCTAGTTTAAGAAGAAAATTAATCTAATCCATGTCCTTTGTTTCTTTTGTTAGCTCCGTTTGAATTTTAATGGCGAGAGTACTCTGGTCATTGTTGTAATCTCTCTATCAATTCAGTTATCAATTTCCTGTGGATTCAGCTCAATGTTGTCAGGAGTTTATTTTATTTTATTATTCCTTTTTTTAGAAGAGAGGACAATTTCAAGAGTTAGCGCCATTGCTATGGAACTCGGTTGGTACCATAGCCGTTCTTCTGCAGGTTCGTGCTTTTGATGTTAAATTCCTTTATCTGCTGGTCCTGCTTTGTTGGCTGTAGTAATATTCATTCATTTTATTAGTTATTCCTTCATTTTTGAGCTTCTTGCGCTTCCTTTATTTCTTCTGTCTTAATTCCTTCGTCGTTGAAATAAATCCATTCTTGATCAGCATGCAAAGTTATGTTTTCTTCAAATCTCTTGTAGGAGATACTCTCCATTTACCCATTGTTATCTCCACCTAACCTGGACCAAATTCAGTCCGCGAGAGTATGCAATACACTTGCTCTTCTTCAGGTATTACTTTTTCTTTTTTCTGGCTCAACGGTTGAGCTATAGATATGAATTTGCTGATTGTTATGTTCACCTCTGACCGCTTAAAAATAACGATTTCCACTTTGTTTCAGTGTGTGGCCTCTCATCCGGACACTAGGATGCCATTTCTTAATGGTAACCTGCTTTATTTTTCATCATATGCATTTTTCCTTAGTTATATTTAGCCATTGAAGTTCAATCCGCAGTGACATTTTCCTTCTCTATCATTCCTTGTACTTTTTGGAAAATGATTTTTATTAACATATTATCCGTGTGGGTAACTTTTTTTTTTTTTTAATCTCATTTCAGCCCAAATTCCTATGTATCTGTATCCCTTTCTCAATACAACCAGCACCTCAAGGCACTTTGAATTCGTGAGGCTTACAAGTCTTGGTGTCATTGGTTCTTTGGTGAAGGTATGTACTTTCTCCAAAACTTTCAGTATTTAGATTTAGAAAAACTTGTACATTCTATATTTTCCTACATGCGTTACATGGCTATATTGCCGGTTTGTCATCTGGAGTTTACTGAATTGAGTATCCATTAACAAGGGATTTTTGTCTTGATCTCAGGTTGATGATGCTGAAGTTATCGGTTTCCTTCTCTCTAGCGAGTTGATTCCCTTGTGCCTGCGCTCAATGGACGTTGGAGGCGAACTATCCAAAACTGTTGAATTCTTCCCTACTCACCTCCTTCAATCCGTCCTTAAAAAACAAATTATTTTACGCTTAAACCCCATACGTCTTGAATACTGCTGGCATTGATGGTCTAGTTTATGCGGTATACTTAGATACGTTGAATTTTGCAGGTAGCAGCATTCATTTTGTTGAAGATTTTGCTCCATGATATGGGCTTAGAGTACATTTGCAACACCCCAGACCGATTCTTCTCCGTCAGCAGAATCTTAGGAAACGTGGTTGCTTCGGTTTCCGAACAGCCTTCACCTCGGCTGTTGAAGCACATCATTAGGTGCTACCTCCGATTGTCCGAAGATCCAAGGTTGGTCAGAAAATTATTGGAATAGTAAAAGTTCAACTCAGTTGATTGAATGATAGAGCTTCTTCGATTCCCCTCCCTGTTAAGACATAACCAACCCAACTTCATATGTTCTTACCACGCAGAGCTCGTAATGCCCTCAGAGGTTGTCTCCCTGATATGCTTAAAGATGCAACATTCGCCGATATCGTTCGAGTAAGTGTGTGTGTGTGTGCGTGCAAGAAATTCGATTCTTTTTTTTTTTTTTCTGAATATTTATTTATTTTAACGGTTTTTATGTGAATTTATTCAGGAAGATCCAACAATGAGAAGCTGGCTACAGCAACTGCTGCACAATGTGCAGCTTCATCGTCTTCCGGGGCAACCCATGGTTGGATTCTAACATGTGATTCCAAAGCATTCATTCTTTTCTTTTCTTTTTCATTACATCGCTTCCATTTTTAGATATTAGATTTGGTCAGTTTATGATAAACTACATGACATGATAGTTGAAGTTTACAACTAGGTTCACAAGTTGGGCTCACTTTGCTATGGTTTTTTTAGATATATGAAGAAATGTCTCGGATTTATTTTATATATTTTTCAAAATCTGAATGTAGAATTTGCTTGTTTGATAATGCTCCTGGGTAGGGGCGTAGATGAGTCGAGTTCGTCTCATTTTTTAGGCTTGACTTGAGCTCTACAAGCTTGGTCATGAACTCGTTTACTCGACGAAAAATAAACAAATTTAATACATATTAATTAAAAATTCACGTGAGCTTTCGAACAGTTACAATGAATTCGACGACGAGCTCGACAATTATGGGTCCGTGAGCCAATCGCCTTATCTTTTATCCCTATTTGGAGGTGGAACATGAGATATGAGTTACAAGAGAATATATGGTCAAGCAATATAATTATATTTATGTAGCATTAATATCGGAATTAATTAGTTTATTTAAACTTGAAAGGCTCAAATACATTTTTCTCCAACATATTATTATATATATATTTTGATCTTAAATGAAACAATGCAAACCACACATCTGCCAATTGAGCAACACAAACTTAATATTAAAATTAGTTAATTAATTTTTATAAGATCAATAAGTTGGAAGCTATTTTTACCATATCTTATATATAATTATTATTATTATTTCATTTTTTTTCATATTTATTTCAGCCCTAAATTACTTCCTCAAATCTCATCTAACGAAGGACGCAGCGAATACTCTCAGGGCACTGTTGAAAGCGGCGAAGTCAGTAATGCATTGAGAGATTCCAGTTACATCAGCAGCTGAACTGTTTGATCAAATTCCTCAAAGAAATTATTGTTCAAGTCCTACTCATCTCCTACCAATCCTCGACGCTTGGTCTCCCATAGAAACACAGTCGCAGGAAAATCAATATGTTGCCGCACAAGTTGAAGAAAACCATTGCAGACAATCCGAAGAAGGTTGCAGATATGATTGACCTTGTGAATCTGCCCTCAACGCTTCGAGATTTCATGGGCCAGTCTCAGAGTTCACAGCTCGGTTGTTTCAGGCGGGTTTGGTCTTACATCAAGGAAAACAATCTCCAGGTTAGATTTTATGTTTTTGATTTGATGGGTCTGCTCTGCTATGCTTCTGTTTATTGCAATGAATCAACTTTGTGGTTCATTGTTAACTCTTTGCTTCTCTTGAAAAAGGATCCATTTGACAAGAACACAGTGAATTGTGATGATAAGCTAAAGGGCATTTTGCTAGGCAAATCCAAGATCGATCTTGCAGAACTTCCCCTGCTGATCAAATTGCATTTTCCCAAGAAGTCCAAGTGATCGTCAGCATCTCATTAAGGTCACAGTGTTTCTTTTGCCAGTTATTATTGATATGCATAGTGATGTAGAACAACACTCTTCATTTGAAAGCAGTCAAGATTTTGGTATTCACTTGGCTTCATTTCCGACCACCCATTAGAAAAGCTCCGTGAATTGTTATGCTTTGGCTGGCTAGAAACTATATATATGTTGCTCAATTCATCTGCTGCTGTAATAAAAGTCTGAAGTAAACAACTTTACAAGCCAAAAAGAAAAAGAGAAAACAACACTGGGCAGCTGCTGCTAGCTACCTCACTTATTCACCTAAACTGCATTTGATTGATGCCCTGATCTTGATTTATCAGACGACAAGGTTTAGACTTGATTGCTAGTTTTTTGGCCCTCAATACTTAAACCATTCTTTCAAAGCACAACTAACCTTAGTTTTCTTCTGGAGAAGAGTCTTCGGTGTTGGAGTTTTCGACCAAATCGTCGTCATCGATTCTCATGTTTGCCTCGCTGCTTTCCGAGTGATCCTCCTCCTTGGTAATTGTTCTAGTTTCTTTGTCAGCCTTTATGGCACCTTCAGTGTTCTTCTTTCGTATCGGAACAACCTAGGAAAACATACATTGACAATAGTCAGTTGAAAGGAGGTGCAAATCAATCATTCAACAAAAGACTTGGCAATAATGCAGCTGCTTGGATATGTAAGATATTCAACTCTTGAGAGCTTATCTTAAGCATATGAGACTAACTAGGAACAAATCCCTGTTGAAAGATTATAGCTATGTGTCTGTCTCTTGATTGTAATGTCTTACTTCACACTTCAAGAAAAGGAGAAAGGGAAGGACAACCTCGTAGCAACGTAGATGTTAAAAGGCACAGCGAGCGACTGACTGACTGACATGGAGATGATTAAAAATCGTTATCTTTTTCAAGAATAGAGAAGAGTTTTCACCGGAGCGTAGCGGCACCGGCGCCTCCGAGGCTCGTCCGCTTCGGAGGCGGAGAGTGGGGTCCACCGGCAGAGCATGAGGGGTGCGGCGTGGTTTCCGCCGCTGTCGTGGTTGCCGTCGCTGCTCCTCTTCTTCCTGCTGCTACGCCTAACGGTCGGCGCCTTAGAGCAACTGACCCACTGCTTCTTCCACCTCCTGACAGTCCCGGTGAAAAGCGGCGGGGGTTGGACCGGACCGTTCCTCGACGAAGCCCTACTTTGTCTCCCCTCCATTTTTTTTTCCCTTTCTTTTTTTTTTCGAGTGATTAATTCACAATTATTATATATATATATAGTAGTGTCACCTCACCGCTTACAAAAGGAGGGTTCTGCTGGGGGGATTTGGTGACGTGGCGTGTAATGGAGAGATGTGGCCGATGAAATCGCTGTCTTTGTTTGATCTTTTTTGAGGTCTGACCCACTCAACTACACAGTCCCACCATGCTTAGTACTAAAATACTAAATTAGTACGAGGTTACCTCAACAGATTTTGCTTTTCCTAATTAATAATCAATTTAGTTGACTATTTCGTTCGTACCCAATAGACTTCTAATATAAAATATAATCGGTAGGATTTCGACTTAATTCTTCTGTCGCGGAGATTCAAATTTATAATATGGAATTATTTGATTGAAAAACAAAAAAGGAGAGAGGCAAATGCAATGTTTCTCTTGTATAATAGTATATTAAATTCATCTATTGACATGCTACGTGTCACTCATTGCTAATACTACCCATAAATAGTTCGCATTTCTACCAGCAACATTGCAATGTATGAACTTTGAAAAAAAAAAACACTAAAATTTCACACCACATACATGGGAATTAATCATATAAACCTAGACTACTAACTTAAAATTTAATTAATATTCTCTAAATAAAAAAGTTGACTTCATTGATCAGCGTTATATGATCACTTTGAAGCCCAATCCTTCTGAATGTCGAAAGTGTAGTTGATCTCCAAGTAGCACTTGTTGTCATCGTCCAGAAACTGATCAAAAAATAGCCATGAGAACATATAAATTTATTCAAATAAATTAAATAAATAAATTGCACCTTTGATCTTGCTGTATATGTTCCTCTAGCAAAATAACCAGATGGAGTGACCTCTTCGTCCAACTCATGCACATACGGCTCAGCCTGCGGACTAAACGTCCCAAGCATCCTCTTTGTGCTATCAACTGATGATCATTCATCATTACAAGCAATTACTTACATTTGTTCATCTAAATAGGTTAGAGATCGAATCAAAGTATATACGTACATTCATTCGACGCTGTAAAAAAAAAAAAAGAAGATAAAATGTACCTTTGAGCCCAGTTTTCCACACAGTGTTGGTGTACTTGAGCCCGCAAACTATGTCGTTGCTGACTTTTATGGAGAATCGAAGGCGGTAGTGGCTCCCTTCTTTGAGGGTAAACCAAAGCCCTTTAAGGTTTCCGTCGTCGGGTATTGGGAGCACTATGTCCTGTCTACCCTCTGACAGGATCGTTAGGCTCACGATCTTCACATCGGGTTCTTGATTCTCTGCAATAATGTACGTATGAGTATATATATATATATACACATACATGTATATATGTATTGTAGTAATAATTTATGTATATACCTTGAATTGAAGTAGCATCTACACTCCCTATGAGTTGTTCTTTCCACCTTCTCAAGCTCTCATCATCCTATTATATATACCAATCATAAGAGATCTGATGTTATTATTATTCATGATTAAATGATCACATATATATATATATATATGTGTGTGTGTGTGTGTGTGTTGTGCTTATATTCATTAAGAACCTTATCTTTCTCAAGATGTTCTTTGATGCTGATCTTGGGACCCAATTGAATGTGGGCCAAGTCTTCATCATCCTCGGTTGCGTAGACCGAACTCTCGCTCGCCTGGCGACTTATTCTCCCACCACCTTCGGAGTCAGACACGATCACTTCGCTGTCCGAATCATCGCCTTTCTTTCCTTCGTATCCCATATTTCCTGTGTGTCCAAAAAAGAAAACAAATTACAATGAATATATATTTGATCAAAGAGTAAAAATGTCGAAAAAGTTTAAACGAATTATATCGCGTTGAATTCGAATATTTCATCCATAATCTGAATCATCAATAGATGGAAGAAGAACTACTTATAATTGAGGCAAATATGATAGACAATACATGAATGTTCCTTCCCTTCAATGACAAGATGCATGGATGATAGTATTAATCTTACCAAGGAAAGAGAAAAATGTGTCAAAACTCTCTTACCAAAGGATCTTTAAGCTTCTTAATGATGTATTTATTATCTTAGAAAGAACAGTGCACCTAATCAGAAAGGTGCGAAAGGAGAAAGCTTTCTTTCTTCAGGTGGTAAGAAACAAATGACTATGAATAGTCCGAAGTGCATTTCATAAATTCTATGTGTGGTGATCCACAAAATCATACTAAAAATTATGTACGTCGTTGCACTATTTTAATTAGTGTAATAGATTTTTTTTGCAATTAAAAAGATGTTAATTAGTGTGGGTGCATAAGCAAGCCATTAGTGTTTTGTTTATCTAAGCTGAGTTCCGTACGATACGAACGCGACATGTTAGCCAATAAATACGGCCTTTTACTATTTCCTGAGAAACTTTTGGTTTGCCAATCGATTTAGGTAATTTTTTCGTAATTAATTTACCGTGAGATAAAACCTTTTAATGAATTATATTTTTTTTTGGCTAGTAATATAATATAATAATATAAATTATAAATTCGTTTTCATGCATGTAATGGGTGTCGGACGTACCTTGACTGAGTCAGCTTTAAGCTAAATTGAAAGGAGATTCAATGTACAAATATTGATATGTGTTGGTTGGATTGGGTTGATCCAACTTGGAGCATTGATATTTAAGTTGAACTGAACCCTAAGGTCCCATTTGTATTCATATCGAATAAAGTAAGGATCGTTTGAGATGTTTTCGTTATTATTTGACATGGATAAAAGTACCACTGTAAACGGTGGTTTGATCTAATCTTGATTTATGACAACGTTGTGTCTTCTAAAATGATTAATTGTAATTCCCCCTTCTTTTTTTTTTTTTTTCATCTTGTATTTTCAGCAAAAGGCCAGGACATAATTATTACCAATGACATTGATAAAAAAAGAAACTAAATATTATGTCTGAGATCCAAAATGTTCATAATAATGGCGTAACCATATATGGACCAAGTCGTCTTCGTCCAAGTCTATTAATTGGGATAGTAATTCTGAGGGTCCAAAGTTAATGCCAAGTTACACAAATGCAATAATTGAATGTCCTCTCCTCTTCCCGACCAACTAGCTATTACATGTGTGTGTATATATATATATATATATATATATGATAATATCATATATACACACACCCAAAAGAAAAATCATCTTTCTAGGACAAAAATCTCACAATACCACCACACCATAAAGAAAATCATGACTACAAATAATATCCTCCTACTGCTAGCTATAGTGATGATGATGGCATTGATATCGTCTTCTCATGGAGACCCATCCTTGGACCCTTCCATCCCACCTGTAGACTTTTCGCCTCCTCCGCCGCTGTTAGCAGAAGGTGGTGATACCCCACCGTACGCCGCCCCTGAACCTGCATCTGGTAATCCAAGAATTACAATATGTCTATCAAATTTACTAAAAACTCTCTCTCTCTCTCTCTCATATATATATGCATATATCCATATATGCAATGACATAAGAAGATTATGCAATGATGTTATTATATGTGTGTATGCACAGATGATGGAGGGCAACAGACTGGAGAAACCCCACCTCCAAGTCCTGACTCGATTAATCTAACAGCACTTATGGGACCACCAAGGCCACCTCTTCCCGATTATGGCGGAGGTGGAGGAGGAGGAGGTTACATCATTCCAACTTTTGCTGGGAATCCACCACCGCCTCCGCCGCCGCCGCCGCCGCCACCGCCACCTCAGAAAAAACATAGAGAATTTCCTTTAGATATATTCATTCCTCCTCCAGCTGATGCTGCGGCAGTTGATACAAGATGTAGTGGAGTGTGTATGAGCATCTTGATCATGACCATCGCCGTATTGCTTATATAATAATTGAACTGTTTCGTTACAATTTAAGTGTGTATGCTATGCCTACGTTTATTTTAAACTGATATATTACAAGATGAGCCCTACATCTACAGTATAACAATGACAATTTTAATGTTCAGAAAAAACAAAAAAAAAAAAAAAGATCCCTAACCCTAACCATTGTTTTAATTCTCCATCGCTCGGATGACCTTTGAACCCAGCGAGCTCATTGTGGAAAATATAGGCCTGTAATTTTTGACCCAGACCAACCCATTTAGGGGATGGATCGGGCCGGGCCGAAATTGCAAAGCTCCACTCTCTTTTGATATATTTTGAAATCATACCAATTTAAAAGACTTAAAACCCCAAGATGGCCTTTTTATTACATCATCTACCCTTCATAGTAGGAATCGAAAGATGCTGTAGAACAGAGGGGCCAAAAGGCTGTCACTTGGTCTATTACAGAATGTCAATCAATCTGCACTGTTATAGTGAAGTATTTGATGCAAATTGTTGGAATAATCGGGAGAACTTAAGAAAAAGATAACATTTTCGGGCAGATTTCGTAATGGGATTTTTAGTAACTAGTTCGAATCCATCTGCCCATTGTTATCTCTCTAGAAATCCTTCACAAAGGGGCCGAAAAATCGTGTACCATGAAGCAAATAAGAGTTCGGAGGTGAATTTCAAGAGCCATGAGCTTTCGAAGAAGGTTAAGCCAAGAAAAGTTTTTTCTTGCAAGCTCGGAAGTGTTGATTTCGAGGAGAGAATAAGCCCTTTCGAGGTACGCTGTATGTTGATGGATTAGCTTAATCGCTTAGTTAACTTATTACGAACTTGGCTTTGCATAGTTTTTGAGGAATTTGCAGCAGTATGCATAGAAGATGGAGATGATGTAGTGTATTGCTCTTGGATCCCTTAGCTAACATGGATTCTTTGTAAAGGTTAAGAAAGAAATCGAACAATGCTACAAACTCATACACAGACTCGGCCGAGGAGTCGTTTACTTAGGTTCTTCAAGATTCGGACCGAGCCATCCTCACTACACACAAGCATTTGAGCTGGGGAAAGAGGTAGTCTACCAAAATGCAATGCCATGTATCAATATATATATATATATATATATATATATATATATATATATATATGTACTTCAAATGTAAAATCTAAATTCTGATATCTATATCTCAGATTGCGAAGCTACTAAATTGCACTTCATGGTCAGGGGCTGGGCCGGGGCTCATGGACGCTGTAACCAAAGGTGCTCTTCAAGCGGGAAAATCCGTCGGTGGTTTTAAGATCGGTAAAGAAGCCGGAGAATGGACGGCTTCTAATTTCCATCCCTACTTACCAGAAGAAAGCTATCTAACTTGCCGGTAAAAAAAAGTCTACACAAACTGGGATATCTTATTGTTGCTCTGCAAGTGTGTGTGTGTGCTTTTGTTTGGATTAATAATCCCTATTATTCCTACACGGTTTAAGACTTCAGTTCGTCTCTAACTGCAGTGAAATTTTCTTGCACGCAGATTCTTTTCTGCAAGAAAACACGGATTGGTGGACGCTGCTGTTCGAGCCACTCAATCTGATAAAACTGCCGTCGTCGCTCTCCCAGGTGGGATCGGGACGTTAGACGAAGCGTTCGAGATCTTGGCATTGATTCAGCTTCAGAGGATCGGATCGATGCTGCACGTGCCTTTCATTTTGATGAACTACGATTCCTTCTACTCGAAGCTGTTGGAGTTCATCGATGACTGCGAAGCTTGGGGCACCGTTTCTGAGGGAGAAGTGGCGTCTCTGTGGAAGGTTTGTGACTCTAACAAGGAAGCTTTGGCTTATCTGAAGGATTATTACAGTTTATAAACAGAACTCTTATTGCCTGAGTGAAGTTACTACTACCTTCTTGACTTGGGAAATCCTATTTGAGTAGTTTGTCTATGCTAACTTCAAACATGAAAGTTGAGTTCAAGGCTGTAATAGTTATAACCTCATTGGTTTCAATATATGATTTAGCAATTGTAAAAATGTCTTCTTATTACATAATTAACAGGCCACAGAACTATATATTGATGATCTTATTGCACAGAAACGTCTTCTTGAGCAAGAAAAACCTCTTGAACCCTCTCCAAGACCTCGGAAACCGACGGCCTATCTTCGATCTTGTCTGAAACACATTTCAACCCCACGTTCAGTAAAGCGAAGCCACACATCCCGATATTCCCCACCTTCTTATCGAAAACCTCCCCCGTCCACTCCTCCCTCACCGTCGCCCTCGCCCATTTCACCACGTCGAAGCCGTTCTTTCCGGCGACTTTTCCGGTGAGAATCTGCAGGAGGATCACCCCGAATCCGTACACGTCGCCGTGTCGGGACAGAAATTTCTCCGGGGCGGTGTGATAAGCGTTCCAGTCGAAGAGGCACGGGCTGTTACGATCGATGAATCGGGAATAACCGTATTCGCTGATCAAGGGTTGCTGGGCGTCTTCTCCTTCTTCATCGCTCAGCATGATGTTGGAGAGCTTGATGTTACCGTGAGGGACGGTTTCGTCATTTTCGCTGCGGTGCCCGTGGATGAAGTCGAGCCCTCGTGCGATTCCGAGAGCAATGGAGAGTCGGAGTTTCCATGGAAATGCTGCCCGGCCTTCGACGTAGCCTGCAGGCAAGTTCGGAAGTTTAAGGGCAATCTTCATCGAATAATTTATATTCCATGAGCTAATGGTAGATTCAGAATTATTTCATGAACTATAACTTCTGAAGAGTACACAGACAAGCTTTTAAAATTGTGCAGTTGACTAAATTGGTCCGAAAATCCTATGTGACACTTCTCACTTATTGCAATCTATGATCGATTAGTGCCACGTAGGATTTTCGACTGCCATGTCAGCGGGAGAATTAACCCCTTATTAAGAACAAACGAAGGTGTAAGAGAGCTCAGTTGATGATCGTAGCAATTCAATGAAAAAAAAAAAAAAAAGATGGCCACTTTTGATCATCAGCTTACTTTCGAAAAGCTTCAGGAGGCTCCCGCTCTTCTGATACGGATAAACGAGGAGCTTCTCTTCGTGCGTCGAATTGTAACAGACGAGAGGCAGTAAATTTGGATGCTTTAGATTCCCGATCCTTCTCATCTCTCGCCCGAAATCTTCGAAAGAAACTTTCAACTTCTTCAATCTCTTCACAGCAAAAACCCTAGAGTTGCTTTTTATCTGGACCACATAGAGACTGCTGCAAAACCCTTGTGTCTTCAAGTCTGCTGCACTCTCCATGAGTTCGTTTAGTTCGAATCTTTCAGCCTCGTCCACGAAGAACATGAGCTCTGACCGTGTGTCTGCTGCAGCCTCGTTGGCCATCGTTCTCCCCAAATTTCGATCGGTTTTGTCGTGTGAATGGATTGCGGGAGATTGGGCAAGAGACTTTAGTACCTTGCCGTCGTCTTTTTCTTTTTGCTGAGATTTCTTTCTCAAAAGGACCAATACAAGAAGCAACACAAGACTTGATAAGAGTACTAACACAGCCCAAAGCTCCCATCTTCTATGTGATGGTTCGTCATAATGGTTGTCTGCGTCGGATGGGGATGCTGGGCTTGGAGGAACTGTGCTTTTTTCGACATAATCTCGGGTTTTCTTACCCGGGAAATCTCGGGCATCGATGGGCGTGGAGGACAGGGAAACGCATGACCAATACAAAACAAGAAATCTCATAAGAAGTGTGTTCATTATTTTTATTTAGCATTAAGAACACTGACTTTTACGATGTTTTTCTGCTGTGATTGCGGTTTGAATTGCATTGCCTGATTTTTGTTTCTATGCAACTGAGCTTACGAAGTGTTGAAACCATTGAAACTATCGACAGCAGGCGGCTAAAACTTTGTGCACGATAAAGAAGGCATATTGCTTTGTAATAAGACGGCTGGCCATGCTTGTCTATGACGAGGAATTGAGGAGTTGATGAAGTGGACAACGTCGAGAGAAACGAGGCATTATTGTAATAGTATGATTTTTGAATGGCACATATCATTCCCAACTAAGAAATTTCAAAGAAGAATCTCCGTGCTAATTAATCTCTAAAACAATCATATTATCTTTAATATTAACCTCAAATGATGTAATGTAGGGAATAATGTAACTGCTTATCTTTGTGAAACAATGGTAGCTCTAATTAAATTCTCCTTTGAATTTCATGCCCATCTTACTACCTTAGTGACATATAGATCATGGACGAAAGGATAATCATTAAACATTAAATTGAAATCCCTCTCGATTATTGAATGTTAAATATCTCCACGACTGTTGGAAAAATGAATTTTGAAGCAAGAAAAAACAATATTTGGGGCGGATATAGCGCACCAATTGAACTATGGTACATTGCACTTCAAGTATCGTTTCAATACACCTTTTCTTTTCTACGTCAGAAATCTTTAAAACAATCCGAGACTAAGGGTCACTAGCGATGAACATGTTGGGATATGAAGATGCCCGATGGGCCGTGCCTTTCAACTAACGATAAGATCGATGAATCAGTTGACCATCTATCTTGATATTAATGAAAAAACAGTGTAATTATAAATATTCGCCGTTTGTTATTTTGTGTAATAATGAATGAGCGATACGTAAGAATAATATATAAGAAATAATAAAAATAACGATTACATTAGCTATAATATGTTCAAAGAATCTAAAGCTGTCGATGCAAAGAAAATGCGAGGCAGCATAAGAACAAAAGCTATGAATCATACAAATAATTTATATGATCTCTCAGCTTGTCATTGGTTCATTTTGTTTCATTCTAAGTACGAATCTCCCTTCACATGCCACACGAACCTTTGACATCGAAGCTTGCGAACTATATATAACATATACCATAATATCATCAAGCCTATGAATTTTCTGGAGAAAATAAAATAAAATAGCTACCCTTAGCATAATGGAGGTGATTATACTTGCAATCTCCTTCTTTCTTCCCACACTACTCATCCTTCTTACTGTTAGAAAAAGATCAAAAACCCTAAAAAGCCCTAGTCCGAATCTCCCTCCAGGCCCTCGAAAACTGCCTCTCATCGGAAACCTTCACAACCTCATCGGTTCATTGCCGCATCGTTCATTGCATAAGTTAGCCCTAAAACACGGGCCCGTGATGCACCTCCAGCTCGGCGAGCTTTCGACGGTTGTTATTTCTTCCCCAGAAGCTGCGAAAGAGGTTATGAAGACGCACGACGTAAACTTCGCCTCGAGGCTTTCTATCCTAGCGGCTGATATCATCTTATATGGCGGTCAGAGCATCTCCTTCGCACCATATGGAGACTACTGGAGACAGCTCAGGAAAATCTGCACCTTGGAGCTTCTGAGCATGAAACGAGTTCAATCCTTCCGTTCCATAAGGGAAGAAGTGTTCTCCGATATGGTCAGATCAATAGCTTCGAAAGAGAGAACAGTTGTGAATCTGACGGAGAATCTGTACTCTTCCGTTTATGCTGTTGTTTTAAGGGCTGTGATCGGCAACAAAAACATCGAACGGAACACTTCGTTTCTTGCAGTAATTAAGGAAATCGTCGACTTAGCGTCGGGATTCGACATATCTGAACTGTATCCATCCGTTCGGCTTTTTAAGGTGGTCAGCAAGACGAGGAGAAGGCTGTTGGAACTTCATAAAGAAACCGATAGAACGTTCGATGAGATTATTCAAGAAAACAGAGTTGCTAACGATAATCATGATGGGAATAATAATAAGCATGAAGATTTCGTAGACGTGCTCTTGAAATTTCAAGAAGATGGGCTCGATCTTGCTCTAACAACAGAGAACATCAAAGCCGTACTCATGGTTAGTATATAATTCATCAGGACATGAAGTTAACTAGCGGGCTTGACACATCATATCGTCTCTTCGACATAATCAGGACATGATAGCAGCTGGAAGTGAAACATCCGCCACGGTAGTAAACTGGGCAATGTCCGAACTGCTAAAGAATCCAAAAATCTTTGCCAAGGCCCAACAAGAAGTCAGACGAATCTTCGACTCGACAGGCCAGCACGTGGACGAGTCCAATACTCACCAACTGACCTACCTGAAATCAATCATCAAGGAAACCCTAAGGCTACACACGCCGGTCCCTCTCCTACTCCCAAGAAAATGCGCCGAAAAATGCGAAATCTATGGGTACGACGTTCCAGCGGGCACAAAAGTCATTATCAATGCATGGGCTATCAACAGAGATCCGAGGTATTGGAAAGAACCAGACATCTTTAACCCTGATAGGTTTCTCGACGATAGCTGCCCGTCAGTTGACTACAAAGGGAATCATTTCCACTACATACCTTTCGGCGGTGGAAGAAGGATTTGTCCCGGGATGACGTTTGGTATGGCTAACGTTGAGCTTCCTCTCGCCATGTTACTGTACCACTTCGACTGGAATCTGCCCGCTAACTTGGGGCGAGAGGATATGGATATGACCGAAGGGTTCGGCGCATCAGCGAGTTAGAAAAATGATTTGTGCGTTGTTCCTCTTGTTAAGAGGGCTTTTGCTTTGCCCCATCTGATCGTCTAAAAGTGTGGAAGATCAAATTGTGTAATATCTGGTGACCTTATTTCATAATATTTGAATATATTCAGACAAAAGAGTAAAGTTATTACCTTCTTCTACAACTGAAGCAAAACTACGAAAATAACAGCTCAAAGAGGAAATTGAGGCCAGTAACAAACAGTAGTATTCAAGAAGCATGATATGCAGATTGATTATAAACTTGTAATGAAAAGGTTTTCAGCTAGAAGATGAATTTCAACTACAAATGCCATAATGAGTCATTCTCGACAATACATTATAAGAACATCCAAACTGTATATCAAGAAATATATAACTCTTAGGCTGCGTTTGAAAGCAGAATTCGGCTCGATGGAAAACTAAGTTATAGTGCATCTAACTATGATATATTGCGCTTCAGTCGTATTGCCTCTCCACCTTTTCTTTTCTTTTCCTAAGTTCTAAGTATATAAAACAGAAAAGAAAATGACAATTATTTCCAACGAAAGAAAACATTCTTTATTCATATGCCTAAATCAATCAACTCCTCTAGAACAACTGTGAGAACCCATTTTATGAAGAGGCTAATTAGCTTCGAGTCCTCAAAGTCTTAAGTTTTATGTTTTTAAGTCAATTGTCGAGCAACTATGTGTATCATTTTATATATATATGTCAACATTTATCCTACATTATATTAATGTGGAAAGCAACACCAAACCTACTTTTTTTCATAGAATATTTCTTACTATATACATGTATGCGTTATGCGTATACTTTTTTTTTTTTTCTTATTTTGGTTTTTCAGAGGATGTTGCCAAAATTTCAATTAGCTAAATCTATTTAGTTTTGTACATAACCTTCAAAATGTGATGATTGTGAATGCATTATTAGATACCTATGAAACATTATATCGTTGTTTATTAGTTTAAAAACATCTTTGACAAAAGTGCTTTTAAATATAGTTTTCATTTCTTTTGTTATTTGTTGATTAGTAAGGGTATATTAGACATTTTACACTTGAGGTCTATTGTTTTAAAGTTGACCCAATCAAAGTTCATTTACTTAAATATTCCCGTTGCAAAACAGGTTGTGTGTGCACTGATTATTATCATACATTATAATTTCCATGAAAAAAAAAAAAAACATTCTTTATTATTGCTGATACAAGCAACATTATTATCACGCTGAAACATGCCAGAAAACACAGACAAGCATAAAGGTTCCGAGATTAACTCATAAGACAAATCGGAAAACCGAAGCACATTTTATTCGGAAAACATAAAAAAAAAAGCACACGACGACGGCGACGGAATATTCGACAAATATGTTACCATCTCTGAAGAACCTTCGAAATACGACGGAGGATGATCATCATCACGAATATGGGCAAATTTGCTGCTTACCATCGTCTTCAATGATCTTGATACCACCAATAGTCACCCCAGGTCCTTGGTGCCTCGGGACAAGAGTCACAAGCACATCATCGTCATCAGACACGTCCATGTCCTCGTACACATCGGTCAGCCTCAGGCTAATCTTGGTCTTCAAGATCCTCTGCATCCCCTTGTGGGGCAACTGGGAGTATGTCCCGGCGTAAGACGCCTTGTCCAGCTCGGTCACATTGTCGTCCTCGTCGTTCACAAACACGTCGAACTTTAGAAACTTAGTAGTGTCCACCGTGAAGTCGATCCTCAGCAGCTCCTTGGTGGCTCCTTTCTTGGTCTTAGGCACGAGGACCTTGGTGATCTTATCCAGGTTGATGGGGTACTCGCCTTTAGTGGCGCCCGCGGTGGTCCTCTTCGCCTTGGCCCCCGCCGTCTGACGCGGCGGCCTGTAGTTCACCCACGGTAGGTCGATCCTCTCGAAGTCGTAGCCCATCTTGAGGTTATCGATGCAGTCCTTGACGTAGACCTTGACTAGGTTTGAATTCTCGTCGTAGAAAAGGAAGGAAGTGTTGAGGTAGTCGGGGTCGGTGATCCTCTTGTCGGGGATCTGCTTGCTGGGCAGGAAGAACTGCCAGAGGGTCCACATGCGATCCACGTTCGAGTGGTGGCAGTAGAAGAGAGGGTCGCGGCCCGCGGAGTAGAAGTTACCCATGTCCTCGTTGTGGGGCTGGTTCGGGTCGCCCACCCACGCGTGGGCTGAGGTGTGGGACCCGCGCTCCGACGCACCCTGCATGGCCGGGTCGCTCTCCCCGCCCTCCCTCACCGGGCAGCCCATGAAGTCGAAGGCGGTCGAGTTCCCGCGGATCATCTCCGTGTGCATCACGGTCAGGTTGTTCGAGATGACCTGCCTTTGGTCCGTGTTATTTGTCAGCCCTAGGTCGATCACGGCCGGCGGCTTGTGCATCTGGTCACGCTTCTCGTCGTACAGGGCTGGATATTTGTCCTTGTCCCAGAAGGCCGGCGGGATCGTCATGCCCTTAGGGTTGTCCCAGTTCCAGAAGGGGAGGGCGAACGTCGGGTCGTCGATGAGGCTCCCGAGGATCCTCTCGTAGAAGTAGAGGTACCACCTGTGGAAGGGGAAGAAGGTCCAGGAAAAGTGCACCTGCACCATCATCCTCACGGTTCAGAATCTCGGTAAACCCTAACTCCTAAACCCTAAAT
This sequence comes from Lindernia subracemosa, assembly GCA_028392965.1. Lineage (NCBI taxonomy): Eukaryota > Viridiplantae > Streptophyta > Magnoliopsida > Lamiales > Linderniaceae > Vandellia > Vandellia subracemosa. Next base: position 4,465,178 of record JAQPCC010000006.1, read on the forward strand.
ATTACGGAATATAAAATATTGAGAAATTTTCAAATCCGTGCCTGGAGGTTTTTGTCCGTGCCGCCCTGGTCGTATACATTGTTGCAATAAGCGCAGTGTATGTTCGCCTGGGACGTGAAGCTCCGTGGGTCATCCTTGGGGAGTTGCTTCATGCGGTCGATGGCCAGGTTGTACTTGGAGATGTACTCCGGGGAGAGACGGTGGGCCGAGGGCCTCACCTTCATCTGGTCGACTGGCGGGAGCTTGTAGTCCGTGGGGGTCCCCGACTTGAGGCAGCACTTGGCATCGAGCTCTTCGCCGGAGAACACGTCGGTCGGTGGGCTGCACTTGTCGAACGACGTCGGCGGCTGGATGGGGTTGGCCATTGCCTCCTGGGTGGTCGGGATCAAGTTGGTGGCACCGTAGAGCCCGCCGAGCCCTAGGAGCATGTTTCGCCGGTCCACTTTGGAAGGGGGATTCTCGAGGGCGTCTCTTTTAGGGTTTTCGGCGCATGAAATGCGGAACTTGTTGCTACGGTTAGGCTTTGCATGGGCGAGGAGACGAGATTGGTTTGTGAAGATTGGGCCTTGGGCGGTGGAATTGGAGTGAGTAACGGCGGTGGCGGTGGTGGTGGTGGTGAGGGGGCGTTGAATGGGGAAGGAAGCCATGGTTTAGGTTTGAAGGGTTGATCGAGGGCTAGGTTATTTATAGCCGAGTGAAGGCGTTTATGCTCTACTGTGTAATGTTTTTAGTATTATTATTATTTGAAGGATTTTATTTGCCAATCAACTCCATTGACAAGTGATGGGCAATAATTGGACGAGGATGTACGGAAACAATAATAAATGAAGGTTTATAATTAGATTTTTTATTGTTCATTTAAACGTTATGATTAATTATTTCAGGTAAATAACAACGACAATAATAAAATCGTACGCCGTTATTATTATTCTCGGCGGTGATTTTTGATATTTTTCAAATATAAAATTACAATATAGGCCAGAAGAAAGATGGCTTTCATGTTCATCATAGTTTGAAATTAAAGCCAGATCATATATTCCTGTCTGGACAATAATTCACATTCTACTGTTACAGTTGATTTGAATATTATGAAGTAACTTTATTATTTCAAAAATAAAATAAACGTGGTACGATATATACGTGGCGAAATGATGTGTGTATATATATGCCCACATATGTATATTATTATATAGGTTAGTATGATACACGTTGATATTGTGAATCAGAATATTTTAAAGCAACCAACCAGTTCACTAATTTCCAATGCTTTTTGATCTTGAAGATCTTATTTTATTTTATCATTTTACCGTCCTCTTATTTAGGTAAACGTGTCCTTTAAAAATCTCTAATTTATTACTAAACTTGGGACACTATGATAAAATAATAGAGATGCATCAACCAGTGAAGCTTCTTCACTGATTAACTTAATCACAATTAGTGTATCGACAAGTTGGATTAGCGATCTTGGATTTACTTAACACATCAATTCTTTTATATATATATAATATATATAATTAAATCGGATTTTATATTTACTTAAACTTCAATAACCACAATGATAATATTTTTAATATCATATTATTATTTAACCTAACTCACTATGTATATATATATATATGTATGTGTGTGTGCATAAGTTTATTATGCAGAAGAAAAGAATATACCTAATGCCAATTCATTTTAAGACAACCTCGTTAATATCTCCAGAATATGAATAGTAGGTCAGCATAATTATGATCGTGGAGTGGAAATTGAGATTATTAAGACAATTTAGGGTTCCATATTTTCCCACCTAACACCTAAGTAGGGTATAATATGGATTCACATTATTCTCGTTTCCAACCCTACATGTACTGATAAATTAATATTTTATCAATGTTCACATCATAGTATTGTATTGCAATAATATCGATCCACTAAACATAAAAAGAAAAATGATAATTAATTACATCATGAATTTTAACATGATATAACCCTATCGATCACAAGTAAAATAGAAATTCTCCTTTTATATCTTTTTCTTGGAATTCAATTAAAAAGTCATCAATATAGGTCAACTGGTCGGGCACATTATTAAAAAATCGAGGGCTTCATCCTAAAACTAATTGGTAATAGGTGAGATTGCCTCTTGAGTATATAAGGTGAGTCGGGTAAGGAGAATTATCCGATGTGGGATATATTATAAATCTCAACACGCCCCCTCATGTGTGGCATGACTGGCCTAACACGTGGACATATGAATCGGGTGACTGTGGGCAAAGATCGAACCCGCTTTGATACCATATTAAGAAATCGAGGGCTGGTTTTAGGATGAAGCCCTCGAGAATCGGGTGACGGTGAACAAAGATCGAACCCGCTTTGATACCATATTAAGAAATCGAGGACTTCATCCTAAAACCAATTGGTTATAGGATGAAGCCCTCAATTTCTTAATACACATAACTCTTCGCAAGGAAGTTAAAAGGTTCGATTCCACTTAGTTTAATTGAGATCGTCGTTTATTTGAACAAGAAACATAACACATGAGTTAGGAGGATTAATCCATCTGAAAGTCGGAGATCATTTCATAATCCATAATAAGGTTCAAATTCAATTTAATTGAGTTTAGTAATAGCGTGGGGAGTACATTAGCATATTATCGATAGTACAATATATATTCGGTAGTATCCATCTACTTATGATATCGAATTTAATATTCCCAACTGTATAATTTAAGAGTCTGGCCAGTTGGTGGGAATTCATATTTTTGGCGTCCTGCAATATATCCAAAGTTTTTATTTAATTTCACTGTATCGCTTGACATGGTTACATTTCGTCCTTCACATTTTATCCATCTGCCTAATCAATCAATTCCTTTAAAGCTACTGTCAAATAAAATAAAAGTCCAATGAAAGGGCTAATTAGCTGTGAGGTCCTCAAAGTCCAAGTTTTTATGTTTTTTAAGTCCATTGTCAATATATAAATTAAAGAAGCTACTCCACCATAAGTATTATAAAATCATTTATTCTAATGACCAATTCTTTTAAAAGTTTGAATTGTTAGAAGATTGTTTATATCCTTTTATATTCAGTTTTCAACATTGATCTTACATTATTAGTAAAATTAATATCTTCAACACTATATCATAGTTATTATCAATACAAGGATCCCACTTGTAATTATTTTGGTTGGGTATTAATAATTTGAATAAGCAGCACGTGGAAACAGATCAAAATAGGTAGGTGATAAAGTACAGACATACATTCAGCCATTAAATCGGTCTATTCTACCGTACCTAAGTGGATAATAACCCAACGCTAGTGAGATGTTGACAGATAATGCAAAAAAAATTATTTTGTTTATGTGTCACAATCTTATAGAGTTGGGTAGGTGTACCAACGTGGGTAGGATAGTAGTGATCCATTAAATCAATATACAGTCCTTTTGCACATGCTAGTTTTAATTTAGGGCTAATTTAGTTTCAGGCCTTGTTAATAAGTTTGGGTTTGATTTCAAACCCTATTATAATTTAATTTAGTGTTAAGGACCTATTTTTCAAAAATATTAGAGAAAAATACTCAAATTATGTGAGAAGACATATTTACCTTCATAATATATCAAATTTACACTTAAATGCCATCATCTTCAACGTAAGATTGAAGCTCAAATCTCCTCCAACCATAGAATAACTTTTGATGCTAAGGATTGAATAACGATAATCGATCTTCATTTGTATATGGGTCTTAAAAACTGAGGAAAACCACGCCATTAAAGACCGGGTGAAATCTCGATAATGAGTTAAACCTAATTTGGAAATCTCGTTGAAAACGGGTGAAATCTCGATGTTAAAGACCGAATAAGGTGAAATCGACTCAATTTGATCATGTGTTTTAATAATCAACGAAAATTACTGACGTTAATCATGGAATAATGAGGAATTTTGGTGCGTTTGAGACAGAAACGTTTGCTAATAAAATGCTAAATGGGTAACACTTATTGTATTTTGGATAACACTTATTGCATTCTGGATAACATTTCCTGCAACAAACATATATCTTATACAACTAGCGTTGACGCAAAATAACACATAATTAAAAAAATATAACAGCTCGTTTCATATTAATAACACATGTTATAGACAAGCAAGGGACTAAGATGAATATATTGAAAACCATCGACGATAACCAAAAATCATTGAAACCATTAGGTTGAGTGCGGCTCACGGGACCTGCCCTCAACCGCTGGGGACCCGCACTCAATCTCATGGGACCTGTCCTCAACCGCAGGGGACCCGCACTTGTATCTCCTTATACGCGCGCGGTACCATGAGGTTGAGTGCGGGGATCGTGCGTTTGTGTGCGGGTACCATGCAAGCTATGTGGGGATCGTGCGTTTGTGTGCGGGTACCATGAGCACACAGGTTACCGCACGCTTGTGTGCGGGTACCGTGCGCCCCTGTGGGGGTACCATGCGCTTGTGTGCGGGTACCGTGCGCCCCTGCGAAATCATTCTTCAAATCCAATTCGAAAATCTCGTTGAAAAACGGATAAAATCCCGACCATAATGAACGAATAAGGTGAATTCGCACTCAATTTGATCATGCGTCTTAGTAATTGAATTCGTCCAAAGTATGTGTACCTCGAATTTTAACGCGGCCTAAGATTGAATTATTTTATAAATTAACATGCTTGTAGGGTAACACTTTCTGCTGAAAATATGACGCATGTCGTGTAAAATATAACAAATCAAAACAAAAGAGTAGCAATTCATTTCTTATCAATACCACATCATGTACACAAGCAAGAGATGACGGAGATTTTGGAAAACCGCGAATGACAACCAAAAATACTGAAAATCATTCAATTCTCGACGTTAGTAGCAACTGGTAAACGTCCAAACCATGGTGCCTCGAATTTATACCGACTAGCTGCAATTTATGTTGAAATCTAGCTTTGATTTACCATTATATCCTCGAATTTTCATCCTAATTAGGCAAGCAAATCCTACATCATGCGTCGTCAATATCATAATAAATCCAACAAGACAAGTCGAAATCAATTGGTTGATGGGGCAGTTGAACTTTTTGTGCTCGATTCAGTGTAAAAAAAATGAGTTCGATCATAAAAAAAAAAGATTTTCTGTTGATAACATTTTACAATATCGAAGTAACACAATATCATTGAAATATAACGTATCTATTTTCTAAATTAACAATATAATGTAACTGAGTAACAGAAACCTGAAGTATAAGTACATCTTCATATAATGCTCATACACAACACATTCTCTATCTCTCTATATAGACTTTCGCTAAAAAAAGTAAAAAAAAAAAAAAGCATTTTAGTAAGGGTATTTTCGTCAAATCATATTTCTAGGTCATTTACTCTAACATTTATAGAAACTGGGTCCTTTAAACTAATATCTTTTCCGACAGGACCTGAACAATAAGTTAAAACTTTAAAAGGGCCTGACATAAAATTGTCCCTTTAATTTATAGTCCTCGTATTACATGCCAAAGAGATAATACCATCGGCTAGTTTGATATTTGTATATATATATTTTTTAAAAAAATTTGTATTACTTAAATTTTAATCTGTTTTTATAACAGTGAATTTGTGATTCTATGGACATGATTATTACCAGTTTTTGTTTTAAGTCTTCACTTCAATGAGATTCAACAAGATAACCATATGCTCCAATAGTTCAAACAATAAATACACTTCTCATTTTATCTACGGCGACCTGTTTTAAGACAACTCCGTCCATCCCGACCCCTGATGCAGTTTTCTTTCGCCGTCCTATAATGCCAAAATAAGCGGCCAATCGACAACTTTGAGAGCTTCTCGCGGATGCAAACCGCAGCCTCATAGCCGGGAAAAATGCTCAAATCCATGACCACAAATCTGCGCTTGTTAGCGGCGGTACTTATACACTCATCATCTCCAAATGAAACCGCAGCTACGTCGCACTCCAAGTGCGTGAGGAGGTCCTTTGTCACCTTACGCCCAAATGGTTTGCAATTATTTGATTCAAAAAGCAAATGATTTGTTTGCAATTATACATGTCAAGATTTTTTTTTTATTTGAAATCCAAATTTTGTTCGGCAAACTTTAGGATTTCAAACGCGACGATCTTGGGCCCGAATGGGCCGGGCCGTCCGATTTTGCCACCACTACACTACATGATATCGGGAATGAGCCCGAGATCTCAGGCAAAACTCAAATCCATAAATGATTTCGAATCCATCCAAATTGGGATCCAATGGGCATCCAAATGCGACCCTCCTCCATGAGGTTTGGTTTACAAACCTACAAGAATTTAAGATATACATAACACAGAATAGTAATATTAGATCAAACTTCATTGCTCTTAGTTCGTGTTTTTGTAATGTGATAGACGTACGTTATCGCTTCAGAAGGAAGAAAAAAGAGAATGAGACGATCTAATTACCTCTTACATATTGCGAGACCAAGCCCGCCGCCACTAGAATTTTTCATCATAAATAGCTTGGGAATATCTTGATGGTGAATTCCGTGGACAGTAGCATCTCTTTTACCTAAAACCAAGCCAATATATATATATATCTATTCGTACGCAAAAGTTTGATCATTATATTTCTCGGAAATGTTAGAGAAATGGAACCTAACAGACCTCTACGCATAAACCAGAAGTGATATTGATGCCTCGGAACCAAAGTAACAACCACATCATCGTCTTCAGACACGTCCATATCCTTGTACAGATCGGTCAGCCTCAGCCTGACCAAAGTCGAAGCCGTCCTCTTATCCCCCGAGACCTGCGGCACCTGCGCATACGTCCCCGCATAAGCCGCCTTGTCGAGCTCCGAGACGTTATCATCTTCATCGTTCACAAACACATCGAACTTGAGAAGCTTGGAAGTGTCCACAGTTATATCAATCACTAGAGATTCCTTAGCCGGGCCCTTCTTCGTTTTCGCCATGACGACCCTAGAAATCTGATCGAGAACGAACGGAAACGTGACCGAATCCGCGGCCTTAGAAGCATCGGTGCTTATCCTCTTGACCTTGGCTTGAGCCGTCTGAGGCGGCGGCCTATAGTCAATCCAAGGCAAGTCGACCCTCTCGAAATCATACCCCATTCTCCTATTGTCGATGCGGTCCTTGGCGTAAACCCTTACGAGGTAGCCATCTTCGTCATAGAACAAGAACGAGGCGTTCTGAAAGTCCTCATCGGGTATGTCCGATTGACGGGTATATGGCTATTCGGCAGGTCGTAGAGCCGCCACAACGTCCACATCCTATCGACGTTGGCATGGTGGCAGTAGAACAAAGGGTCGCAGCCCGCGGAGTAGAAGTTCCCCATGTCCACACGTGGACCGAGGTGTGGGACCCGAGGGACATGTCCGAGCCCTTGGCGTAGGGCTGGCCCATGAAGTCGTAGACCGTGGAGTTCCCGCAGATCATCTTGTTGTTCATTATGGTCAGGTTGTTGGCCACGACCTGGAGCGGGTCGGCGCTGCGCCCGTCATGCCTAGGTCGATCACGGAGGGCGGGAGGTGGCTTTGGTCCCTCTTCTCATCCTAAAGAGACGGCGCGAGCTTCTTATCCAAGAACATGGGCGGCATCGTCATGCCCTTAGGGTTGTCCCAATTCCAAAAGGGCAAAGCGAAGGTCGGGTCGCCGATTAACGTCCCCAAGATCCTCTCGTAGAAGTAGAGGTACCTCCTATGGAAAGGGAAGAAGATCCAAGAAAAGAGGACCTGCAAGTTCTTGTCAAGTCCCTTCTGCTTGTAGACATTGTTGCAAAAAGCGCAAGTGTATGTTGGCTTGGTTGGTGAAGCTGCGAGGGTCGTCTTTAGGCAATCGCTTCACGCGGTCGATGGCCATGTTGTAGTTGAATATATGTACTCTGAAGAGACCCTATGAGCCGAGGGCCTCGTCTTCATTTGAGCCACGGGCGGGAGCTTGTACTCGAGGATAGTGTCCGACGGCTTAAGGCAGCACTTGGCATCTAGGGTTTTCCCGGAGAACACATCGGTCGGCGGGCTGCACTTTTCGAGCTCGGGGGCCTCGATGGGGTCCGTGAGAGCTTCCCGTGGGACCGCCGATGCGGCTCCGTAAAGACCGCCCATGCCGAGGAGAACGTTCCTCCTGTCGAGTTTGGGTTCGGGCTGGTTTTGGTTAGGGCTTTTGGTGCAAGAAATGTGTAGGCGGTTGGCGCGGGGCCTAGCATGGAGTATGAAGTGGGATGGTTTTGCAAAGAATTGGCGGGAGGAGTTGTGGTTTGAGTGGGCGTTGTTTTTGGTGGTTAAGGGGCTTTGAACTTGTAGAGAAGCCATTTCATTTTTTTTTTATTTTTTTGGTATGTATGCTTTTGTGGTGAAAATGGGCTTTCTTTGATAATTTATTTGTAGTGTAGAGGTCGTGAGTTAATTATCATATATAGATATATATGCATATGACCAAGTTGTATGATATTATGGAGGTTAGTTGTGGTAATAACGAACAAGTTAAAAGGTAGCATGCAATGTAAGAAAGGAAGTTATGGGCATGGACTATGTATCGAGCTTCATTTTAAATATTATTTACTATCAATAGAAGATGTGACATTGAGAATGATGCCGTGGATATAGTTTTTTTTTTTATCATATATTTAACTATTTGTATTCCCTCATTTTCCGTAATTTTAAATTACTTTTTTCATTTTATTTTCTTTAGTAGAAATATGTATTCTTCTTGCGGACATGGTTTTTCCAATCCACAGAATACCATATGTAGGGGAACTCTTACCAATTGCCGCAACTTTCATGGTTTTCAGACATTTTCATAGGGAAAAGAAAAAATCGATTCAATGTAATAGAATAATGCTTCGCTTCAAAAGGTATTCTTCATTTCTGTGTTCAAACATTTTATATTAGTTAACTTTTGAGGTGGAATAATAATCGTCACTTATTGCTATATTGCATATATTAATTTATTGCGCCGATTACAACCTAGCTGCAATTGGTTAGACCACAGAATGGCCAAGCGATGTGAATATCCGCCGACCGAGGAACAACCCATACGGATCGGGTCAGGTGTTGGTGATGCTATTTTCGGGTCGGGTTTGAAAAGAACGGGTCATTACATAAGAGTACTTATAGTTCTCCCAATGTTCCAACCCTTTTTCTTACCACCTATCGAAACTCCAAGGCCAAGCTTCTCTGTATCATAAATATCGAGTGGCTCAAACTTAATCAAATATTCGAAGACTTAATTCGACGACATAAGCGATTAGGCAAGATTTTGCTTTTGTAAAATATAATGACATTAAGTCGCTTTTCATTATTCTTGCTCATACAATTTTTTTCATATTTATTTTTTCTTTGCCATGTAGAATTCGTTCGTCATCCTTGCCTCGCCGTCGTCGTCGTCATCATCATCATCTTTCGCTCGGAATAATACCGCGTGTTTAATTGCCAATGATATATATAAAGGCACACAACCAATTATTATTATTATTAATCAAAATACAGCTAAAATCAACTCCGAAAAAAAAAAAAAAAAACGTTATTTCTACGTTCTTTAGGGACTGTTAGAAGTGTCATAAACTATTTCAACTCCGAAACATGGGATTCTCTATCCCGCTTAGAGAGCATGCGACCGGGGGATCGTATTTGCTGAAGAGCCTGCAGCACGAGACTATCGAAAGCCCGGCGTAGCAAAGGGTTACGACGAAAGTAATTGCTATAGAAGTCGTGGCCTTGCGGCAGAAGCCGCCGAACGAACCGCACGTTTGGCTCCATGTTATGGAGGTGTCGCCTTTATAAGCAAGGTACACTACCTCGGTTGATGCAGCAGCTGCTGCTAGTAAAACGTATGCGAGCAGCTGCATATATACCAATAAATAAATAAATAAACTAGCTAGGGTTTATTACATTGTAATCTTCGTTGTAATTACGGTTTGTTCACACACACATATATATATATATATATATATATAGAGATTTGCTATGGTGCATACCCTATCGTGAGCACCGCACACGTCATTTGCCTCTTTTCGATCCAAAACGAAATTTTTAGCTCAATGTTAATCATATCCCCCTTACACAACAACATGATGATGTTGTAAAACAGATTCATCTTCATAAAAACACGAAGAAGCATCACACGGATGTGATATTAAATAAATTGTTCTTATCGATCTTTTTCGTATTTTTATGAAGATGAATCTGTTTTACAACATCGTCATGTTGTTGTGTAAGGGGGATATGATTAACATTTGGCTAAAAATTTCGTTTTGGATCGAAAAGAGGCAAAGTACGTGTGCGGTGCTTACGGGGTGCTCACGATAGGGTATGGCTCTATATATTATATATATACCTGGTCAAGTATGAAAAATGTCCAAGCCCGAGACATGGTCCATGGCTGTGGCATCACTAAAACGACGGCTGATAAAAGAGAGTAACCAGCACAAATTCCACTAGCATGCACTATATACCTACACAAAAATACACCCTAATGTGAGATTATATATAATAATGTTATAAAAATAGTGGCATATGTGTATATATATGAAGCTATATATAAAATATGTAATACCTAAATGCTCCCAAGTCGGAGTAAGCTAAGGACCCATAGTCATTAGTCTGTGAATCTTTGAGCATGATCGCAAGTGCCACCACACATAGGGCAATGGGAAGCGCGCGGAATATAGACTCGGCCGTTCTCATTGTGGTGTGGCTTTCCTCCGCTGCGTCGCCGCCCATCATGTCAACCGTTGGAAGGTTATTATCTTTGGACATGTTGATGCCAATTGCCAAGTTTGAGGAGGTCTGTGTGTGTGTAATAATGTAAATTGGTGAGGTTGTATTTATTGACGGATGTGGATGAATCATTGTGGAGTGGTGAAATGAATGCACATTAAATTATGTAACACACTTTCCTATGAATGTGGTTATGATATTTTGTATTATCCATTTATCACCTTACCTTTTGATTTTTCATGTGTTTTCGTACCTCCAAAATAGAGTATGGAATCATATTAGGAAATTATGAATAAACGAGGAAATATAATATGTATTTATGTATAACATTTTCTCCGATTTGAAATATAATATCACAGGCCGAAATGCATTTATATATGATTTGGGCCATCACCAATTTTGCTCGTCAATGAAAGAAATCTGATCTACAAATGATGCCCATTCCGAAAGCCCATATTCCCCAAGATCCAAAAATAGGTTACAAAATAAATATCTAGAGACATGGGCAAAACATAGGATAGGATGTTACATTGATACAAGAGAGACACTTAACTTGCAACATTTAATGTCATAAAATAAAAGACAAATTTATATTAATTTTAGTTGGAATTAGGTAACATATCTCCTTCTGAATTAAAATAAAGGCGTGGGATACTCCATCCCATCCCATTCGCTTTGTGGAGAAGAAAAATAATAATAGAAAATAAAAATATCGTGAATCATGGGTTTCAAGTAATAAACCATCCGCGCGTGCTACACGAGGATTAGACTATCCCAAAATAATACTTACTTGACTTTATATTAATAGGGTTTAAGTAATTAAGATTTATATAAAGTTGGTTTACCCATTGTTTATCTAAACTCGTATACATGAGTTTAAAACTGTTATATATAAACATACGTACCAAACATACCAACATGTTATAAACCAAGTTTAAAATTGCTAAACTCGTATACTAAATAAGGGCTTATAGGATTATATATAGGAGCACATGGATGGAACTGATCTGATTATGTTAATTAAAAAAAAGAACTATGTTAAATGCATTTATTCTTTTTAATAACAATAATAATAAACTATGTTAATTTTATATATTAAACTATGTTTTTTTAATGCATTTATGGGAAATTATGTTAATAATAAACTGAATTTTACTTTTTAATTTTCAGCATTTATTCGTTTTTAGTTATTGACCTTTGACGGAAGAATGTGCGTGAACTGCGTTGTAGAATGTCTTTCTCTAAGTGGGTATGGACTCATATTCATATCTGAAGAATCAACGAGTCTTTAATCGACATTTCTGTCATGTCTGGCGAGGAGCGGCACAGATATCGATTGACATTTTTGTGCTTTAGTGTTTCCGTTGGTTGGTGTTAACTTATAACATAGCAATCTTATGTAAGATGGATGACATTCTCAGGGGATGACAAACTTCAAACACAAACACTTCCATATCCCAATGAACAATAAAACAACTCAAAGCATAGTCCATTTATACTCTCCTTGATCCTAAAATTTATTCACTTCGTCGTCGGCAAACCTCTCGTCGCTTTAGGAACAAGGAGCAAATCACTCTTCATACCAACCGTCGTGCTAAACTTCTCAGTCATGTCCAAGTCTTCATGCTTCAACCCATTCGGCATATCCCAGTCGAAATGGTACAGCAACATAGCCAACGGCAGCTCAAGATTCGACAGCCCGAAAGATATCCCGGGGCACATCCTTCTTCCACTGCCGAAAGGGATGTACTCGAAGCTATTTCCCTTGTAATCTAAGGGATTATCAAGAAATCTCTCGGGCTTAAAGACGTCAGCATCTTCGCCCCAGTGTTTAGGGTCCCTGTCGATAGCCCAAGCGTTCACCATGACGGTGGCGTTGGCGGGTATGAGGTAGCCGTCGATTTCGCATGGCTCCGCGCATTTCCTCGGGGCTAATAGGGAGACGTGCATCCTCAGGGTCTCCTTGACGATTGCCTTCAAATAGCTGAGTTCGTTAAGTTTTGATTCGTCTACAAAGCCCTTGGGATCGAAGATTCTTCTCACTTCCTCTTGCGCTTTCTTGAGGATTCTTGGATTTCTCAGCGTTTCTGCAAAGGCCCAGGTGAGATTCGAAGACGACGTATCAGTTCCCCCGGCAATGATTTCCTATGTCAACACACAGTAAAAAATGTTAGATTCTCAAGAAGATATGATAATATATATATATAATATATATATATATATAATATATACCATGAGCACAGATTTGATGTTGTCATTGGTCAAGCGCAGTTCAACTCCATCGCGGTCTTGATTGACAAGAAGATCTACCAAAAGTGCTTGCTCGTTCTCATCAACAGTTCTGTGTTGTGCGATGATATCCTCAAGAATTCTGTCGATCTCTACGTGGAGATTTTCGAGCTTACGCCTCTTTACATTAGCGAACTGAAGCCACTTGTTCGAAGGGAACATATCGTTCAGACCAAAGCCCGTCCCCAACACAAAAGCTTCTTTCATCAGTCTCAGTAACTTTTCCCTCTCGCTGTCTTTCCCTCCGAAAGCTGCCCTCGAAACGACGTCGCTAGTGGCGGCGAAGAGCTTCTCCGTCAGGTTAATGACCGACCCTTCTTTCGAGGCTATCCATCTGATGAGATCTGAAAACACTTCTTCCCTTATGGATCTGAAAGATTGAACTCGCTTGACGCTCAAGAGCTCCACCGTGTAGAATTTCCTCAGCTGCCTCCAGTATTCTCCATATGGGGCTGAGCCCACGTTGGAGTAGTTATAACTCAGAACGTCCGCCGATAGATAGGTCGGCCTCGACGAGAAGTTGACGTCGTGAGTTTTCATGACCTGCGTTGCGGCTTCTGCGGAGGAGATGACTACGACTGGGAGTTCACCCAACTTGAGGAAGACGACGGGGCCATACTTTAAGGACAGAGTATGGAGGGTCCTATGAGGTAATGAGCCCATGAGATTGAGCATGTTTCCGATGATGGGAAGCTTAGGTGGTGAGGGAGGTAGTCTTTTTTTCGAGTTAGGGTTTGATGATTTGGTTAGTAGCTTGTGGACGATGAATATGGTGAAGAAGATGATCGAAGAAAGCGTTACGATGGACTGTATTTCGATATCCATAATTGATTCTTGAGATTGATGGAACAAACGTATTATTTGTTTTTTTTGTTAGTGTTGAAGTTGAAGAAACGATAGTGCAGCATTTTATAGCCTGAGAAAAAATAGATAAAAATAAAATATTTGATATTATTATATATATGAAATATACCCACTAATAGTATCTTAGATTATAAAATAAAGTAAATTAAAAAAATGCCTTGTCCCCCATCTCATTCAATAATTAAGTCCACTATTAAACTACTAAAACTAATTGCTCGTGCCCCACGAGGTTCTCGAATAAATGCATGAAAGCAAATTCTTTACCATAATACCAAATATAGCATTGTAATTACGAACCATCCAAACCGCCAAATTCAATCGGTTGATTATGAAATTTTTATTGTGGCAGAGAATTGTTTTTCGACGCATAGTAAAAGAAATGAGATAATAATGGTGATGAATGATGATGATGCTAGCTTGTCGCATAAGAGGCTAGGATTAGGATATATAAGCGAAAGTGGATTAATATAGTTATCTTATCACCAGCGAAATATCACATGACTAAACTTGAGAGTTTTGTAATAAGACTCTTTATGTCATATTGTATCAATTTGCAAATCCGAGAAATATTATTTGTTTGCTCAAATTTATACGCTAGCTTGACAATTGGCATTACTTGTAGGCCGAAACATGATTTTATCGACATAAAACAATTAATGATACTTTTAGCAATATAATTTTTTTACTTTTTTATTTTTTTACGGATTGAGATTTTCTTTGTATGGTATTTAGTGTTAAATCATCACTTCATCTAGTTTAATTTTTTTTATTTACAATACACCTCCTTAACGTTTAGCTGATTTGTTTCTAACCTAGTTTTAGATTTTGTGATCATGAGAATGGTAAATACACATGACCTCCAATACCATATTAAACCGATCACTTCAATATTTTAATTTTATATATTTAACAAACGATATATAAAAACATTTATCTCATATTTCACATCTTCTCCATGATATCCTTATTTCCCTTCATTTCATCGGCAAAGCTCGTCGTGCTTTAGGAACAAGGAGCAAATCATTCTTCATACCAACCGTCGTGCTAACCTTCTCGGTCATGTCCAAGTCGTCATGCTTCATCCCATTCGGCATATTCCAATCGAAATGGTACAGCAACATAGCCAATGGAAGTTCAAGATTCGGCATATTCGGCATATTCCAATTCGAAAAAAACAAAGAAATAAAGGACATGCCCATGTGCATGCATGCATGCACCACGCTATTATTTTACCATACCGCGTGTTACTCGAGGCTGCAATATTTTAATATTAAAATTCTTGAGCCACAGTATATATTTGGATTATTATTATTATTATTATTATTATTATTATTATTATTATTATTATTATTATTATTATTTTCCCCAACTTATATCAATCAAATATAATAATTTAACATGATTTTCTGAGGCCGAAAGGACAAAACAGATTTCATGGCTGAGATTCCATCTTTCGGCCACATCCATATCTATGCTGTCGTAAAGAAAAATGGACCACATATTAAAATCAATCACATGCATCATATTCCTGCCTGCTACATAAATAAGTATTCAACTAATAAATATTTGTTATAAAAATATTAATTGTGATTAATATTATATTAAGATTATTTTATTATAATTATACTTATATTAAGATTATAATGATAATATAGCTTAAATAATAAAGAGAGAGATTAAGTATTTCAATACTTGGTGTGATTTACAATGAACTCTAATCACCTATTTATACTACTTAATATTCACTATTACAACTAATCATATTAATTACAACTATACACCTCACACTAAAATACAAACTTTTCAATTAAATACCTCGTCTTATCATCTTATCATCATTTAATATAATAATTCCAAATAATCAATAATTTAACTAATATTATTATTTAAAACATCCACCTTAATATTATTTCATAATAATATTTGTATTTAAGCCATCTTCTCTATTTCATTCTTATAATTAATTCTGTAGAAAAAACTTGTAACGATTTTCCTAAATTAATTGCAATATAATGAATCATTGATTTATTATACCTATTTATCAAATAAATAAAAAACAAATGATTTCGTGTCCTTGATATTATTATTATTATTTTTTATTTATTTTTTGGTATGATAGTTATCTATTCACACCCCCTTTGGTGAAAAATACTACATACACCCTTAGCACATTAAATACTTTACATATTATTTTTTCAAAAGCTATTAAATTTAGTATGCTAATATTTAGGGGTGGTAAACAGGTCGGGTTGGGTAAGTTTCGGGTTCAACCCGTTTAATATACGGGTTGAAAACTTCAACCCTAACCCGACCTGTTTAGTTAAACAGGTTGAAATACCGAACCCAAACCCGACCTACTTTAACCCAAATTCAACCCATTAATCCGTCAACCCATTAAAGTTAAAAAAAAAAACAGCAAGAAAAAATTACACCGTCAAGTTAATAATATCCAGAGACAACTTTGTTAAAAGCAATAAATTACACCGTCAAGTTACTAAATACTAATAGTGGGCCAGCCCAAAGGTTAACCAACTCTGGCGAATGTGTGATTTGTGAAGCGGAATTAGGGTTTAATTACTAAGAATTAAATTAATGCTGGGAATTAATTAAAAATTAAATATGTAAATGGGTTAATGGGTTCATAAACGGGTTGATTTCGGGTTCAAAATTCAAACCCTAACCTGACCCAATTAATAATTGGGTTGGGTTCGGGTTAACCCATTTACTTAAACAGGTCGAAAACGCCAACCCAAACATGCTATTTTCGGGTGCGGTTCGTGTCAGGTTGGCGGGTCGGGTTAGTTTTTACCACCCCTACTAATATTCACACACACTATATATAGTAAAAATAACATGGAATTTGTAAAAGTTACTTTCTCTAAAAAAAATTTTCTCTTCAGCAATAATAATTGATTTATTTTAAATTAACACATTTCATTTAATAATATTATATTTTAAAATTAATCTACAATTTTACACTTAATTTGAAAAGTATTAATATTTTTTAATTTACAACTATTAATAATTAACTTATTTTAATAAAAATAATCATATAACATAATATATCTTATTAACTATTTTTTTTTCAAATACACAATTATATATAAATAATATAATATTACTATATTATCAATATTATAAATATAAATAATATGACGAACAAAAATTAAAATAGATATTTTTGCAGAATTAAAATATAAAATTATATATTTATGAGAAGTTAGTAATATTATTTGTTGAAAAAAGAATTTAATATTATATACGTTAAAATTTCTTCTTGACTTCTATTTGTATGCAATAAATATGTGAGAAAATATATAGTCAAACTTGAAAAACATATTATTTTTAATACTAATTTACTTTTAATAATAAATATGGTGGTGTATTTAGTAAATAAGGGTGTGAATAGAATTACCCTAATATATTTAGATTTTACAATATTTCAAGTTTGTAAGAAATGTCAAAGTCCGTCATTCCCATTATCATTATTATTACTATTAGTACATTTTATCAAATTTAGGAAATTGTGTTCATTATAAATTATATGAATTAGGGCAAATTAATATGAAAAAATGGACAATAATAATAAGTGAAAATGAAAAGGAAAAAACTATGGATTATAAAATGGCACCTCCCTTCCCTTCACCTCAATAAGCGCAATATTTGTTTCCTGCGAATTAGAACATTATCTCATCTCATAATATATAATGGGAGAAGAAACTTCAAAATTCCTCATTGCATCTATATTCATAGCCACGCTCATAGCATGTGGAATCAAGTTCTTGAAGTGGATATGGTTCAACCCAAAGAAGTTTGAGAAAATCATGAGAAGCCAAGGCCTCAGAGGCATCCCTTACAGATTACTCGTCGGAGACTCGCAGGACGCCGCCCGGGCCGCAAATCAAGCAGAACTTAGACCCGCCCAGCTCGACGACCATTTACCGTCTCACATTCATTCCTTATACTGTCAGTTGCTGAAAAAATACGGTAAAAGCTGCATATTATATCATCGGCTCGGCGATATAGATACATATGTATTTGAATTTTTTTTATATTTTATTTTCTGATTTATATTTGCAAATTTGTCATCGATGATCTCAGGTAGGAATTGCTTCACGTGGCTTGGACCGAAGCTCATGGTGACCATCGTCGAGCCCGAGCTTGTGAAGGAGATTTTAAGCAGCCGTGATTCTTTCCACAAGCTCCACCCCGACCCTGTCAGCGAAGCCCTCACCGGAGGATTATTGATGCTTGAGGATGAGAAATGGGCCACCCACAGAAAGATAGTGAATCCCTCTTTTCATATGGAGAAGTTGAAGGTAATTAAACCAACCCATGGAATATATATATTCAGTCACACACAATTGGAATGGAATTAAGGTGGAATATTCGAACCGTTGGTTTGTGTCTGAAAATGAAAATCAAATAATCCTACAGACCATGGTGCCGGACATCTGCCTGAGCTGCTCGATTATGACGGAAGCTTGGGATGCTCGGATTTCTTCCGACGGCGGCAAGTCTCTAGAAATCGATGTCTGGCCTTACCTCGAAAACCTATCAGGCGATGTGATTTCCCGGACGGCGTTCGGCAGCAACTTCGAAGAAGGGAAAAGGGTATTCGTGCTACAAAACGAGCTAGTTAAGCTCGTCTTCGATATGATAACCTACATCTTCATCCCAGGATGGAGGTATATATTGATACCACTTTTGGAGTTTCTTGGAGAGCAAAAAAGTTGCGACTTTCTTACTACATGGGATGTTTTCGTATGTATGCGATGGATGATATAACAGATATGTCCCGACCAAGGGAAACAGAAGGAAGAAAGAAATCGACCAAGAAATACGAAGCCTGCTGAGATCCGTAGTCAACCGGCGTAAGAGGGAGATGGAGGCCGGAGAAAGCATCAAAGTCGACCTACTCAGCTTGTTAATGGGAGCTAATATGCAGCAAATCGGCAATAAGGGGCTGAGCATCGACGAGGTGGTGGAAGAGTGCAAGCTTTTCTACTTTGCTGGGTCTGAAACCACGTCGAGCCTCATTGTGTGGGCAATGGTGGTGCTTAGCAAGCACACAGAATGGCAGGAACGAGCAAGAGAAGAGGTTATGCAAGTCTTGGGGCATGACCAGCCGACCTACGAAGGCCTCGCCCGTCTTAAAATCGTAACTACCCACCATCTACTCTATTCCTAATAAGCGACTATCAATGCGCCGCCGCCTCTAGACATTCGACTTTGAATTATTTGTAGGTAAACATGATTCTCCTCGAGGTCCTTCGGCTGTACCCGCCGTTGTCATTGACTTCAAGATCTCCGACCAAGACGGTGAAGCTGGGGAACCTAACCGTGCCTAAGGGGGTCGACCTGCTGATTCTGATAAGCTTGCTTCACTACGATCGGGAGACATGGGGGGAAGACGCCAACGTTTTCAGACCGGACAGATTTTCGAAAGGCATCACCGGCGCCGTCAAGAACCCTTTTTCTTACATACCGTTCGGGGCAGGTCCGAGGATATGCATCGGCCAGAACTTGGCCATGATCCAGGCGAAAGTGTGCCTGGCGATGGTGCTCCAGAGGTTTTCGTTCGAGCTGGGATCGTCTTACGTGCATAATCCGTATACTGCCATAACTCTTAAGCCTCAGCACGGAGCCCCATTGCGTCTGCATAAGCTACGATGATGAAGTGGTTATCGATCTGCTGCTGGCTGCTGCTGCTGCTTTATGTATCTTAGCACTCTTTTTATGTAATAAGACTAGTCCGGCTGGCATTGTATTTTTTTTTTTGTTAAAAAAAAATCATATGATTGGAAAAAAAAAAAAGTAAGATTTCTAATATCAAGACGTATGATTTTAAAGAACGTATATTGAACTACGAAGATCGGGTCATAGCGAATGCTATGCCGTTGGTTTGAATCGGAGAAAGTAAGTACTTTATAAATTCGTTCGGGCATATTGAATAAATTCCTGGAAATTTCCAAATACTTTGAGCCCGAAGGTCGAACATCGTTTATTCACATGGTAGAATCTATTATTCGGGAGAATCCAAATGCATAATAATATAATCATCGATTTAGCGCTGTATATCAGCGTTCATTCATAGATGCAATGCAGCTTCCATAGCCTGAGTTGATCATCGCAAGACGACAAATTCTTTCGATCATTTATAAATTAATCGAAGATATAAACAACAAAATGCTACGCCGTAAAGAGAGAGAGAGAGAGAGATTCGATCGATCGATCTAGAGAGACGACGCATCTTACTCGGCGGAGTTGTTGATGTTTGCCGTTAGCGTTCCTTCATTTGATGAAGGGGCTTCACCACGCACCACGTTTTTCTTCGAGAAATAATAAGTTGTTTTCGTAATTTAATATACGTTCATTTCATAGCTAATATAATGTTCATCGAAAATATATATCAAAAATGGATGTGAAGAGCGCGCTGAAGTTCATTCATCCAAAATATATATCAAAAAATGGTGTGATGATAAAACCTTTGTGGTGGCTGTTCATTCATTTCACGTTTCACTACATTTGATTTTAGTTGATTTTTTAGTTGCATATATCATTGATTTTATTTATCACTTTTTATTAATTCAGATGGATTCGAATCAAACGCCCTTCAGTTCAGTTGGGCCAAAGAAGAGCATCAGAAGGGCATTCATTGCTTGGCCTTTTCTTACAGCCCTGAAGTTGCTGTCTTTCGTGCGAGCCAAGAAGCTCCGTTTTCAGACGTTTACATGGAGAGTTTGCCCGAAGAAGAATCGAACGCTTCGGAGACAGATCCTCGCGGGATTGAGATAAAAAAAATCTATATAATCCAATGTAATAAGGTGTGCTTATGCTGATAAAAAATAGAAGGATAACAAATCCAAGAAATGGTCTGAAATTGTTATAAGTCCACAAATGTATTCTTATATATACAGTAAGGAGCAAAAAAAAAAAAAAAAAAAAAAAACGATTTAGATTGTAATAACACAATACATCACCTGCCTACTACCTCTTTGTATTCATGCATGCAAAATATAATAAATCAAACCTCCGCTGATCCAAGCAATTGTGTCATATCCATCAATAAATTGTAAAAAAGTCAAAACCTTTGCTGATAATAAAATAATGTAGCTCTTGCTTGATATCTTCCCTCAATGACCGACGCCGGGACTAGGTACAGATTCCAAGCGGCGAGCATCTTCGCGTACGACGACGGGCGGCTCTTCGTTTCTCATGGCTCCTCCGTCGTTATTACCGCCGTGGCTCGGAGAAGTATGAGAAGCCGTGCCTTCAGTTTGAGAAGTGATCAATACCAAACTAGGGTTTCCCAAGAGGAGCTTTCTTGATTCCAAGCACTGAGATAATAAGCAGATTAAGACCAAGAAGAAAATGATCATCGAATGTTTTTCTGAATGAGCCATATGAGAGACTAGAGAGAGAGAGAGAGAGATTTGTAACAAAAGAAAAGGGTTTTGTTTATAGTTAGAAGTCGTGTTGGTGTTTAGAGTTGAATGAATTTAGATGTCTACGATGCTTCCATTTATAGAGAGATGGACTTGGGACATAGATATGGTTTGTCCAAGTCAAGACCGTTGAAGATCTTAGGGAGTATGAGTCTTACCTTTAAGCCGCCGGCCAAGGTTTCCTTGCAATTTCCATGAAAAAGGCAATACATATATGTATTTATTTATAATATAAACTGCAACTGATTTAATTAAATCGAATTTGGGCGTGGAAACGACAACCAAAACAAGACAAAACGGAGCTAAAACACTAAGATCTTCAGTTGACATTCCATTAACATAATGCCCAAATATATGGTAGAGAAGCCGACAAAAGACAAAGTCCTTCACGCATGGTGTTATTGAAGAGAGATGTCGCTGTCCGAAGAACACAAACAAGAATAGAGTATTCCCCTCATATAATAATTTCTAAACAGTCTACGTTGACTTTGAT
The DNA here is from genome assembly GCA_028392965.1 of Lindernia subracemosa. Taxonomy (NCBI): domain Eukaryota; kingdom Viridiplantae; phylum Streptophyta; class Magnoliopsida; order Lamiales; family Linderniaceae; genus Vandellia; species Vandellia subracemosa. Next base: position 4,486,977 of record JAQPCC010000006.1, read on the forward strand.
TCAAGTTATATTCAAATGGGATCTTAAAGAAGAATATAGACTCCCTTTTGTCTTACATTAAATCTTAGAGCTCGGCTCGGCTCGACAGGCCTAATGGTCGGGCTCGTCAGGCTGCAACCTCGGAACCACGGGCGGGCTCGCCTCGAGTCTACCCGGTTAGACCTGCTTAATTATCCTATGGAACAACAAACTATAAAAAGGAGGGAAAAAGAATATTTATGTGGTTATAACATTTATTCCTCCCACACCACTAAAACGATGGAGGGATGTCCCTAAAAAACAGCAGCAGAAACAACAGCTCCACCATTTATATAATTCTTCTTGATTTCCTTCTATAAAAGCACCACTTACATTTCCCATAAATTCAACAAGAGAAGTAAGAGAAAAAGAAAATAATAATAGAAAGTAAAAAGCTATAATATCAAACCAAAAAAAGAAAATGGCAAAGGCTATTGCTTTCATGTGCATTCTAGCCCTTGCCGGCGCCGCCACGTTCGCATCGGCCAAGCAGACATTCAATGTCCAAGGCGCCGTCTACTGCGACCCTTGCCGTGTCCAATTCCAGACAGACCTCAGCCAGAAACTCCAAGGTACACCTAACAACATATTTTTTAGGAATAAAACTCAAAATAGTCCTCAATGTTTATCATGTTGATCAATTTAGTTTTCGGTGTTTCGCATGAACCAATTTAGTTTTCGATGTTGTCGATTTTGGACCAATTTTGTCCTTTCGTCACGATAAAAGTCAATTTTAACGAAAATCTCGTACGTGTCTCACAGTAAATCATATTTTGATCGATAAAATCGAATTGATTACTGAAACTAGGATAAATTTCTCCTCTAAAGTTCGAACATGAGCTCTAGATCGTCTGATTCGTCGAGCTTCATTGACAGTAGAAGAAACTGTATGAATCCCCAAATCCTGCAAACATTCCAAAATTCGATGCAGAAAAGATTTAGGGTGGGGCACGTGCGAGATTCTCGCTAAAATTGAAGTTAATCATAACATAAGGACCAAATTGGTCCAAAATCGACAACATCGGGGACTAAATTAGTTCATGCAAAACATCGGGGACTAAATTGATCCACATAGTAAACATTGAATATCATTTTGAGTTTTCTCCCTAATTTATTACCGTTGACATTATTGTCTACAAGCAGGGACTAATTTGTAATTATTAATATTTTAGGAGCCAAGGTGAGGCTCGAGTGCAAGAACAGCAACACCAAGGCAGTGACCTACTCGGCTGAGTCAGTGACCAATGCGGACGGCGAGTACACCCTCCCCGTCGTGGGTGACCATGCAGACGACATCTGCGAGGTCCATGCAGTCACCAGCCCGCGGCCCGACTGCAGCGAGCCCATGACCGACGTCGCGAGCTCTAAGATCGATATCGCCAGAAACGTCGGGTTGGTGTCGTCGTCGAGGTATGTTAACCCGATAGGGTTCATGACTAAGACGGCGCTCGCTCCGTGCAAATCTCTGCCGGCGATCGAGGCATTGACGGCTAACTATGACGACTGATTTATTAACTTCTTCTCTTTCAAAGCTTTTTTATTTTAATGTTACGTTATTGACAACGTAATGAGACGTGATCATTGTTGGAAAAAGGTTTGGCTTCTCTTGTATGGCAAAATGAACAAAAGGATATTGAAGGAAATATTATTTTTCATTATTTGATTGTGTTTTTGTTTACTTTTAAGTTTTTTTTAAATAGAATAAAATAAAATAAGTATCTATCCATCAAGAAAGAATTGGGTCCAAAAGAATATACCATACTTTGAACTCTTAATAAAAGGAAAAGGAGGGAATACAAAAATTATCTTCTGTTTTCTTCTTTTATTCCGTTATTCCAATTAATTGACATTGGCTACGGATTTACGCTATACACTTCGAAGATAAGACTAATCTTCAAATTTATGTGTCAACTTCCTAATCTCCCGCCAACTACGAAAGCTAAGGTTCTAATTAGATTTAAACGCAAGAACTGCAAAAAGAAATGTCTCAACCCAATCACTAAGTTACGACACATTACCCCAATACAAAAATTATTTGGGTAAATTATGTTATACCTTCATGTCGATATATTGAGATGCATATTACTGCTATATATTTTTTTATTGCATAAAACTCACATGTGTTGTCTAGAACTTAGCATTGTTCCTTGATGGTGTCGAAAACCAATCGTTGTACCCGCTAATTAGGAGTGTAAATTGACAAGGAGCACAAAATTAAATAAATTATGTTATTTATAAAACAGTGTGGTTTTGATGTTAATTTTTTAAACCACGGATGGTGGGTTATATGCAATTTAGCCAAATTATTTTTATATATTTGTTATTGATTTTTTTTTAAAAAAAAATGTTCCATAAAAGTAAATAAGAAAAATGAAATATTGAGAGGTTTTAGAAGTAGAGCGGACACATCGAGGCCAATCCTCCATTATTACGAAAGCTAAATTGGTAAAGGAGAGAGTTCAAACGCAGACGACTGTTGTATTCATTTTCATTCTCATAGGGAATTTTCATCATCTTCACTGAACTGAATCGCAGCACGTAATACAAATGTCGGCTACAATGTTAAGAGCTGCGCTGAAGCGAACGGGCAATACGGCGGGGTATGTGAGTCGCCGTAGCTTCTCATCGGAGTCTGCGCCGGAGCGGAAAGTTGCTATCCTCGGAGCTGCTGGAGGAATCGGCCAGCCGCTGTCTCTGTTGATGAAACTGAATCCTCTCGTCTCATCTCTGTCACTCTACGATATTGCCGGAACACCTGGTGTCGCAGCTGACGTCAGCCACATTAACACCAGATCCGAGGTTGATTTTGTTTCTGTTGACTTTACGGGGTTGAGATCGTTATTCTGGATGTTTTTGTTGTGTTTTGGGGGATCTAGGTTTTTTTTAGTACTTTGATTGTGTGGTGACATATTATGTTCTTCAATTGGCTAACTTCTGTGGAATTTGTAAGCTTTTTCCTGAATTTCGACTCCTCTAGTCTTCTCTTGACCAATGACAACAAATTCTCTAGTTTTAGGAGATTAGTTGCTCTTGTGAATAAGGAATGTTGCCCATCGAACACTGATGCGTTGTTTCTAAGTTCTGCTGTAGATTTTCAGTTTTTGGTTCATGTAGGTTTGATTCAGTTAAAGTCTTTTCTATAGTATGATTTTTTTATTGCGGGTTTTTTGTGGAAGTAAAATAAAGTGCAATTGAAGTTGAAAATCTTTAGAAATTACGTATTTGTGTGTGTGTGTGCGCGCGCTATTCAGGGATGATGAAGTTCAAAACTAGGTCTTTGAACAAGAACTAAAATTTTCTTTCTCGATGACGGATTCTTTGCTTTTTAAATTTTGTTGTGCTATGATGCTTATGGGTTGAACTTTCTATCGAGTTTTTATACTTCTCTCACTGCCTTCTTTTCTTCAATTTCAGCTGTTTTCATTTTATGCTTTTATTTTGTCCACGTATTTGACATAGTTTTGGTTTGGATGATCTGTTCTGAATTTTGGATTTGTTCGTTTTGTTTGTCCGACCAGGTGAAGGGATATGCATCAGACGAGCAGCTTGGAGAGGCTTTGACGGGTTCAGACATAGTCATAATTCCTGCTGGTGTGCCCCGAAAGCCCGGCATGACCAGAGACGACCTCTTCAAGATTAATGCAGGCATCGTCAAATCACTTTGCGAGGCCATTGCCAAGTATTGCCCAAATGTAATAAAATGGCTGCACTGCAATTTTTTAAAAAACTTTTGCAACCATTATTTCTTTCTCTAACTGAATAACTACTCCTAATAAACATGAGTTATCCAATTCCTGCAAAATTATTAGGCTCTTGTCAACATGATTAGCAACCCTGTGAATTCGACTGTACCAATCGCTGCTGAGGTATTCAAGAGCAAGGGAGTTTATGACGAGAAGAAGCTGTTTGGTGTCACCACCCTTGATGTGGTCAGGGCCAAGACCTTCTACGCTGGCAAGGCAAATGTCAATGTATCAGGTACGAACCATATTTGTTTACTGCTTTTAAATTTGTTCTTCTCTCCAATGGAGTTAATTTTCCGAATTAATATCTTAGATATTTCATTTTTTTGAACATCTTAGGTGTGAATGTCCCAGTCGTTGGTGGTCATGCGGGAATCACTATCCTTCCCTTGTTTTCACAGGTTTTTTTTTTTTTTTTTTCATGCATGCCAATGTCTTTTTAGCATCATATATCTGTGGCAGATGATGATTGCTCACCATTGGCTTTTTTTTTTTTTTTTTTTTTCAGGCAACACCCAAAGCCAATCTCTCGGACGAAGAAATAACAGCCCTGACCAAGAGAACACAAGACGGCGGAACTGAAGTAGTTGAAGCAAAGGCTGGAAAGGGTTCAGCTACACTCTCTATGGCGTAAGTGTCAATATTCTAAAGACATGTTGACTAATCTGTCTAGCATTCATTATTGAGTTGTGGCAAGAGTTCTAACAGACTCCTACCCTACTCAGCTACGCTGGTGCCATATTTGCCGATGCTTGCTTGAAGGGGCTCAATGGAGTCCCCGATGTCGTGGAATGTTCGTTCGTGCAATCCACTGTTACCGAGCTGCCTTTCTTTGCCTCAAAAGTGAGTAGTCATGCAATCTTAGCTTCTATTCGAAAAAACCTAGACCTACATTCATGACGTATGTTGACTACTCGGCTTACTACGTTTATATCTCTTAGGTAAGACTGGGAAAGAACGGCGTGGAGGAAGTCCTAGGTTTAGGTCCGCTGTCTGATTTTGAGAAGCAAGGACTCGAAGCCCTAAAGCCCGAGTTGAAGGCGTCGATCGAGAAGGGAATCGCCTTTGCCAAGGACAACTGAGCTTTGCGTTTGCATTCTCTACTTCTGATTGATATATATTATCTATCTTCTTTGATCAAGATTTGTTGAGAGGAAGGTACACTCTATAATAATGCTGTGGACCTCCTTTCCAAGGGGGACATTATTTGACTGTTGTAATAAAATAACGGGTTTTAATAAGTATTTATTTTTTAAACATAAAATTGATGACTAATTAAAGAAATCAAAGTATGAAATTTGACCAAAATTATAAAGCTACAATCACAAATTTTACATTGAGAAAATGACTTTGCATTGAATGTTATGATCGCGGTGTACTCATTTTTGAGATCATATTCATTAAATATCACTAAACAATAAACTACGAGATCATACAATAATTAAAAAAAAATCAATTATATCCATCGAATGCAGGAATGGCTAATTAAATTAATATAGTTATCTTGTCTATTTCTTTATTTTATTTTTTTGAGAAACTTTGGGATTTTTCATATCTCAAATTGGGCCCCATTTTGAAAGCTAGAATCCATCATGCATAGATAGCATTTTAAGATTTGATTTCATTACATGATCCCATGAGGAGGATCACGGGCCATGTAAATAGTTTCTAAAGGTTGAGGATTTAACAATTGTGTCTGACGTTATTTTCTTGATTTTCATTTATTTCTTACGAATCCCTTTTGAATATCGGTAAGAGATATTTTACCTAAGTAATATATCATATTATCCGCGAAGTCGACGGAAAATGAGAGATACGTTAATAATTATTTAAATATATGTGTAATTATTTCATGGGCTTGCAGTAAAAAGCTTTGTAATTTTATACTGAAATTAGACAAACGTTCAAAATCAAACCTTTGACCTCACTCCATTGACACTTTCTATTTCAAGAAAATCCCAGTTTATTGATTTTAAATATTTACTGATTTTCTTTTTAATTTTTGGGATATCTTATTCGTTCAAGCTGTGTGTGTGTATGTGTGTGTGTTTCAGCAAATGTAAAGTTGCGATCTTTGCTGAATATTGATGGGCTTTTATTAATTTTCCATGAACACAAATGTGCAAAATCTTGATATGTTGTAATGAGATGATACGATCGAGGGCTATTAAAGCCATTCCTTAATCACTACAAAACCCTCTCAGATTCTGCGTTATGCATTTGTGGTATGTAAGAAATTCGATCATTGATATGGTGGATAGCTTACCCTTTATAGCATTAAAAAAAAATGTCTTAATCCCTTTAGCTTCTCCCCTTTAAAAAGCTGAGATCTCATATGTGTGTCGCTCTCATCCTTTCATGGCCCAGAACGACATGGTTCAAGAAGAACACTTTTCAGACAGCGGCGGCGGCGGTGATAATGATCAGAACCACACCCCCAACAGACCATCAAAGAATGCCAGCAATAAGCCCAAGAAAGTGGCTCAAAGAGGCTTAGGCGTTGCCCAGCTCGAAAAGATACTATCGGAGGAGCAGAGAAAGAAAGACATCGCCGGCGGTGACAACGCTTTAGTGCCTGGAAACTTCCTTTCTTTCCCCCCTTCTGGGCTTTCGATCTTGCCCCCAAACGCTTCCCAGCTCACTCAGCAATCCCATTTCGGCGATTGGTCGAGAATGTTGATTGCTGGCGAATACAATCCTGATGGGGATAAGCTTAAGAATCGAGCTGACAACCTTGGATTTGGGTTTAGGCCACCGTACGAAGTGATTCCCTCCGTCGTTCCTCAGAGGTTTCCTTCAATGGTTAGTTTAGCATAAATAGGAAAGTGTGTACAAAGTATAGCTTCATCTCTGTTCCAACATTTTGTATTGATGATGTTCCGATTTATTGCTGCATAGGTGAACAACTCTCCTGGGATTTTAGCATCAGCTGTGATGAATCCTCAGATGGAGCCCCCTTCAAACCAAATTTTTGGCCTCAATAGCTATCCATCTCCTTTCCCAGATAGCGATAAGGTATGTTCGTCCTCGAATAGTTCTTTCGATTTCCTGCGGGCGTAACTGCCTAGGATCTTGAGGTTCATGTATTAACATGGGATGAACGCTGTGTTTTTGTTAGATTATTGGCAGGAAGAGGCCTTACCCCTTCACTCTAGAGAGTTCATCGAACCCTTCTTTTAGCAAGTAACTCTAAGTCTTGATATTCAAACAGCATTTCTAACTTCCATGGCATTTCAAGAATTCAGTTTTTGTTACTTTCAGTTTTCTCTCCGGGCTGTCCAGAGAAGGACCGTCGAACTTAAACCCTCGTCCCAAACCGATCCTAAGGGAAGTCGTTAGAGACCACGACGGCACGAGGCTCCCTGGAGATTTCCTAACGTTGGCACCTCCTAATGCTTCTCCTCCACCTCAACGAATGAATGAAGAGCCCTCTTCGGACCATCACGGGCTTCGACTACTACGCCAGGTATGCAAGTAAAGAATTGGCAATAACAAGACTATTACTCCAATTATCAGCAGCCCACAATATCTGAAAATGAGGTGGCCTTGAGGATATATATATATATATATATATATATATATATACACTTGCTTTTTGCTCACTGGACAGGAATCTGGCGAAGGAGACATGCATTGGCCAGGACGGGGCGGATCAATGGCTCAGCAGCCTTTTAGCTTCTTTCCGATTATGTCGGATTCTGATCCAACTGATTCTGACGTGAGGGGCGAAGAAGAAAAGATCGATCTTGATCTAAAGCTTTAAAAGAAGAAGAAGAAGCTTTATGGTGACAAAAGAAGGAAATGATAGAGAATATAAATACATTTTGTACTTCATTTGTTTTCCCTCCATTGATCATTTTAGCAACAAGTTATAATACAATACACACCTTCTACACCTTTAGCAACTAGCCAGAGTGCTTATTCATTCAACATTCATTCGATCGGTTTCGGATCGATTCTAGCTCGACTCATTACAAATGGGTTTTTTTTTTTAATGAATTTTTGCTTAAGATCATCTCCAATCATTTCATATATATAGAGTTGCTATATTTGAATTCGTTTATATATACAGTTGGAACAGTGTTTGTAACTGCAACCATATCTGCTATATTTTACTACACCTTAGCAGGTCGACCGATCTTCCCAACGGAAAATAGAGTAAGGGGTGATCGATTAGCAGCTCCGAAGATGAAAGACAAAATTAATCAAATTAAACCAAATTAAAAAAGAAATTGAAAAAAAAAATAGTGATAGCGGGGTGAAAAGTGCCCGCTTCAAATAGCAGAGCATTGTTCACTCCTCCAAATTTGGGGTAGCGTTTGCAGATTCGTTGGAGTAGCTCGAACGTCATTGTTGGCATCCAACGCCAGGTATAACGTCTCCTTGGAGATGTTTTAATAATTATCTAAATAGTCAAGAAAATAAATCTAGCAAACGTACATTAATGTGTTTATGGAGTTGGCCTAGTGGTTGAGGTTGAGGGGAGTATTTCAAAACCCCTTTGTCAAAATTTTAAACCCCGTGAGTAATGTTGGATGGATTTAATGGTCATGAAAGTTAGTCCCACTATTTACGATTGTGATTATGGCATAAACGAGATAATGTTGAGATACGTCAGAATAGAAAAGAAAAAAAAAACTAAATTAATATAAAACAAAACTCCCAACCACAAACCAATATGTCTTGAGTCTATTTCTAATAAACAATCCAATTCACATTAAATAAATTAGAAATTACAAATTGACAAACAAATAAATGGGAAAACAAAAAAAAAAAACTTGAAAACAATCCAAACCTACACACTATTTTTTTTTTAACTGATTTTACAAATCAAAACCTAAACATATTGAAAACCATGAAGACCAATCCAAAGAGCCCACGTGTCCCAACAAGACGAGGGGTCCCACTCATAACCCTATTTGTCATCATAATAAAGAAAAGAAGAATAGAAAGAGACACATCACGTGATCGCATGCACATAGACAATTTAATAATACAGAATGCACAGCGACCTCTCATCAATCAATTCTTTTTTTTCAAACAATAATAAATAGATTATCATTATTGTAATCATTCTTGGGAAGAAACCCTTTCGTCTGCGGTGGTTGCGGCGGTGGCGAGCGGCGGTTCATCGTCGCCGGCCATCTTCTGCGCGGTTTGTTCGTGGTATATCCTTCTGAGCCTCTCTATCTCTTTCTTCAATGCTTCTTGATGAGCTGCATATATACCATCAACCATATTCATAGTTGTAAATAATGCAATGGAGAACTATAGAGAATTTCATTTAGGAAATTAAAAAAAAAAAACTAAATTTAATCCTAACCATCTTTGAATATCTTGTCTTGTGCCAAAGCTGCGATTCGCTGCCTAAGAGCACTGTTGTCCACGTTCAATAGAAGCCTTTGATGGTCCAAAAACGCCACTCTCGGCGACAATGCTGATACCTCAGTCTGTGGATTTACATATATGGTAGTAATAATAATAATAATAATAAATAATAATTTCCACTATAAGATTTAATAAAGAATTATTTTTTTCTAAATACCAATATAACTACATACCTGTAAGGTAGTTACACTCCTTTCAAGCTCAGAAATGTAATGTAACTTCCTCACTCTTGACCTCTGAGCTGATTGTCGATTGGCCAAGATTCTAATTATTACACACATATAAAAAGATTATTCAAAGGGCTAGTATATTATTAATTACCATAATTAATATGTCTAATATTAGAGATTTTATTTAAAAAAAAAAAAACCTTTTGATTCTCTTGGGATCAGCAATGGCTTCACTTGAAGCATTACAGTCCAACGATGGCTTATTCTGCAGCAAATTACCACCTTCTCCTTCATCATTATCTTCTTCTTCGCCAGGCTCATTCTTCACATTGGGCTTCTTCGTCATCGACTTGAGCTTCTCGTCGCTACTCATATTATCGCTGCCGTTGAGATCCGACGATGGGGTCGACGGATTTGCGCCGGACGGGTCGGAGCCAGAAGGTGGGCCCACGTCATTGGCGAACATGTTGCTCAATTGCTCATCGTCCAGCCTCTCAAAGCAGTGATTATCGTGGATTAATGCAGGAGTTTCCATGAAGGCGATTGGGTCGCTCACGGTGCGGCGGTGGTGGCTCCTCCTGGAGGCGGTGAAGTCGAGGAAATCGTCCACCCAAGTAGTGGTGGAGAGCGGCGGTGGCGGCGGCATCATTTGGAATGGGAAAGAAGAATGAGGCCAATTATTGTGCGACATGGTTATGGGCGATTTAGGTGGTAGTTGCTCCATGCAATTGTAAGAAGAGAAAGTATATGTTATGATGAACTATTGCTTCTTTTTTAGTTTTGTTTGTTGAGAGTGTAACTAACAACTGAAAACTGTAAGAAATGATGAGAGTCGTATCGTAGTGCGGCGAGGTTGAGAGGACTTGGTTTTGATTGATGTTAGAAGAGCTTGTAAGAGGTGGTTGAGCTATATCTATAATATATATACACATATATATATATATATATATATATAATTTAATGAATCAATCATGAAGACATGTGAAGAGAAGACATTATTCATCAAAATTACTTAAAAGTTTATTATATTTTTCCTCCTATAATAATCCATTAAGCTTGAATTAAACCTGCACTTTTAATCGTCGGCTATGGAACGACCTCGACATCTAGCGGAACTAATCCTTTTGGATTGTGCATACTATCTAAGTTCGCTCAAACAAAAAATATTTAGGGGTCTAAGTGGATTCGAATTCATCGACCAGTTGATCTATCAATTGGTGAAAAAAAATTTAATTCCAATATATTAAAAGTCATTTTGAATGCTTCAATGATAAACTATAGTTGCAGGAATTTAAAATTATGAATGCACATAATTTTTATTATATGTCATTTATTATATTTTGTTCATTAACTTATTATTATTATTATTATTATTATTATTAAGGAAAAGAAGATAGAGTTAGTGGTGGTGGTGGTGGGTCACATGGGCTCGTGGAGTAATTGGCCAGCTTGCAACAGCTGGGTTTAAATATGCTATTCGAAAAAGTAAGTCACGATAATATATATAGATCGATAATTAATAATAATTATAATTTAATGAATAATAAAATAAAATATAAATTAAATTTAAGAAGAGAACAAGGAATCAGCCACCACGTGCCGATGTGACTTTGGGCCTGCGCTGCGCCATGCATGTTATCATATGCTCGCTCGACTATCCAATGATATCTTTTCTCTATATCCACAAATCATTTATATTTATAAAAAAAAAATACGAAGTTTGGAATGGAGATCGAATAGACCTTCTATTCAAGAACATTGGCAGTTCAAAATATTAAATAAATAAATAAAATGAAATTAAAAAAAATAATATATATATATAAGCCCACTTGGCCATGTGCACTGTTGCTTAGACCCCACACCCCACCCCCTCTTTACTTTGTCCCTAAATCAGAGTCACATGGATGCTTATGATTTTGACCCCTTTGCCCTCTCTCACCACATTATATATTTGATTTATTTATTCATTAATTTCATTATTCTTTCTAAATCGTATTTATTATCTTTAATTGGAACAACTTAGGGGAGGGAGGAGGCATCCATCTATAATCATTAGCCAAAAGTTCAAAATGTTCCAAGTCCATGCACATGATCCTAGTGGATATATATATATTATTGCATTTAATTTGTACGTAATATGAATTAATACAATATTATTAGTGTTCTTGAATCGCGGGTTATTGTCTGCTTATTGAATAATCAAATTTCTCTTGCTGGCATTTCCTTGACCTTTTGGACAAGGAACTCATTTGTTAAGAGTATAAAATTCGAATCATATCAAGATATTACGTCTCATACTTTCCAAGTTATTTTGAATGTCAAGGCAAAGGCATTATTGAACCTAAAAGTTTACATAAAATCCAATATATTTTAATTTTATATATTTCATTTCTAATCTACAATGTTAATAAAATTAAAGATATATAATACATGTCCAACAAATAATCTATTATTATGAAATAAGTTAATTATGGATGATTAAATAATTAAGATGTAGATATTTTTGGACTATTGATGGATTTGGAAGTATTATATTAAATGATGATAAGATGATAAGATGAGGTGTTTAATTGAAGAGTTTGTATTTTAGTGTGAGGTGTATAATTGTAATTAGTGTGATTAGTTGTAATAGTGAATTATTAGTAGTATAAATAGGTGATTAGAGTTCATTGTAAATCACACCAAGTATTGAAATACTTAATCTCTCTCTAATCTCTCTCTCTCTTTATTATTATAAGCTATATTATCATTATAATCTTAATATAAGTATAATTATAATAAAATAATCTTAATATAATATTAATCACAATTAATATTTTTATAACACGTTATCAGCACGACCGCTCTCCGTCGTCAAGATCAATCTCCGTCGAAGATCTCGTACGAGTTTAGTCGAGGTACGGTAATTTAATTTTTAATTTATACTAATCATATATTAATTGTGATTAATTTAAAAATATATATTATAAAAGTATCATTTGAAAGTTTTATAACTAAACGCCATAGCTCGAGTGGTTTCGCGGAATACAGTCATTAAAATTGATGGGAGGTCCAGATTTCGATTCCCTATAGTGGCGTGTGGATTTTTTTTATGTGATTTACGATTCAAGATTTTTTTATGCACGTACACAACACTAAAAGCCCACGAGGTCTTGTGGTTATCCCCACCTCAGTAGCGGCATATTATTGATATTTTGATTGAACAATCTTGAACTAATTATTGGACCGAATAATTTTGGACAATGGATAAATTTTATTACCGCAACCTTATCGGAGTTTGGACAATAATTATGAAATAATAAAGAACGAGTTTTATAAAATAATTCATATATTTTATCATTGATTATATGTTATCTGATTAATGTTCTTTTTCATGTTATCGAATCATGTCGTTTTATACAAAGATGGATCTTCTATTGCTTACTTTATTTACGGTGATCCTTACGGCTATGTGGATATTATTCTTACCAATGTTTTTAAAATATAATTATTAATTATAATTTTTCTTTAATATTATAATTACTGAAATATATTTTATTTTGAAGGATGACGATTTGTCCGATGTTTGATCTATTACTTGTGTTTATTATTACGGCGACAGTTATTTGGATGTGGATATCATTTTTCATTAGAACTTTTACAAAAGAAGATATAAAAGAAGATTAATTATACTTTTTCTTTTAATGTTTAAATGACGAGTTTATTTTTATGATATCAATATATTGAATTTGGCAAACTTTGATTTATCACTCTCGATTTTATACTTGCTAGTGATTTATAAAATTACTTCGGTATATTATAAAGCATTCACCATGTTCAGTCCATCGGATATAATACGAATAAATATCGTGAGAAAATGATCAGAAAATATTATGATGGATGAATGAAAAGCATAAGTCCGACTAAATGATTATGTTGCATTCCCTGAAGTGAATGTATTCGCAAACAATAAAAGTGGTCGTGGATATTATATTTACCGTGGTTATTATTAATATTTCCCCCGAAGTGGACAACTAATATATGATTGAGAAAGATGTATTGAGCAATATAAAGATTATTATATATTATCATTGGTTATTATTCGCATCCAAAGATTCCGTTGATCTTTATAAAGAGGAATTAAAAGTGAAGTGTCGATGAAATTAAACTTTGCTCAAGATTACGATACTTCAGAAAATTGGTGCTAGATCCTATGCTCATTTTAATATTGTGGTCTTTATTAAAGATCCAGATTAAGAAAACTGATACATCGTTATAAATTTTATTTAAGCATTATTTATTTATTATTTTATCTTTATATATATAATTTTATTTTGACGCTTATTTATTTAATAATACTAATTATTATATATTTATCAATACAATGGATACAAACATGTGCAATGAGGAGTTATGTCTTGCAGATTGTGCAACGACTAATACGATTCTAAGAAATAAGAAATATTTCTCCCATCTTGAAATGAAAGAAACAAGTGTTATCACTATATCGGGTAGCACAAATATAATTAAGGGCTCCGGAAGAGCTAATGTTATACTGCCCAGAGGGACAAGGCTGATAATTGAAAATGCCTTATATTCTCCTAAGTCTCAAAGAAATTTATTGAGCTTTAAAGCTATTCGACATAATGGATATCACATTGATACTGCAAAAAAAAGAAATATTGAATATTCGCACATTACAAAAGTGGTTTCGAATGATAAAAGAGTTGTTGAAATATTACCTTCGTTTGACTCTGGATTATTACACTATGTTAAACAATTGAATCATGCTCGTAAACCAGAAGTTTATGATGATAATACATTTGTTGTTGGCATGACCGGTTGGGCCATCCCGGTTCAATTATGATGCGAGAATAATTCAAAATTCACGTGGACATTTAATGAAGAACAAGAAGATTCTTCAATCTAATGAATTATTATGTGCTGCTTGCTCTAAAGGGAAGTTGATTATTCGTCCATCACCAGTAAAAATAAAGAATGAATCCATAAGGTTTTTGGAGCGTATACAAGGTGATATTTTGGACCGATACATCCATCGTGTGGACTATTTAGATATTTCATGGTATTGATTGATGCATCAACTAGATGGTCTCATGTGTTTTGTTATCAACACGGAATGTAGTTTTGCGAGATTGCTTGCTCAGTTGATTCGATTAAGAGCACATTTTCCGGATTATCCAATAAAGAAAATACGCCTTGATAATGCTGGTGATTTACTTTCAAGGCATTTAATGAATATGCATTCTATTGGAATTGATGTTGAGCATCATGCCACATGTACATACGCAAAACGGTCTTGCAGAATCGTTGATTAAAAGGCTGCAATTAATTGCTAGACCATTATGAATGGTCGAAACTTCCTTCATCTTGTTGGGGACATGCTATATTACATGCAGCGGTACTAATCCGCATCAGGCCAACAAGTTATAACGATATCTCCCATACAAATGGTTTATGGTCAGGAACCAAATATTTCCCATCTGAGAATTTTTGATGTGCGGTATATGTTCCAATTGCTCCACACAACGCACTAAGATGGGACCTCAAAGAGGTTGGAAATATGTCGGATTTGAATCTCCATCGATAATAAATATTTAGAACTCTAACTGGAGATTTATTACGGCTAGATTTGCCGATTGTCTTTCGATGAATCGAATTTTCCGACATTAGGGGAGAAAAGAAACAACTGGAAATGAGTATAAGTTGGAATGAATTATCGCTAAATCATTATGATCCTCGAACGAAAGAATGTGAACTAGAAGTTCAAAAGATAATTCATTTACAAGGTTAGCTAATCAACTTCCAGATAGTTTTACTGACCTTAAAAGAGTGACTACCAGTGTTAATGCTCCTCTGCAAAATTGACGTTCCTGGAGAAACATATAAGGATCGAGCCTAAGCCACAATTGAAACGTGGTAGGCCCTCGGGTTCCAAAGATAAAAATCCTCGAAAAAGAAAAGGAGCAAATAATAAGAATGGTCCAGTCGAGGATTTATTGACTCTAGAAGAGTCAATGGGGATTAATGACTATGAGAATGAAAATCAGGTACCTGAAATTTATGAAAATAATAATAATGAAGAGATCTCGATAAACTATGCCCAAAATGGAATTAGATGGAACCGAGAAAAAGTCAACGTTGACGATAAATTCTCATTTAACGTAGCGCTACATGAAATGAATGAGATGAATGAGAATGAGGATCATGAACCAATGTCTGTTAATGAATGCAGACAAAGAAATGATGGCCAAATGGAAAGATGCAATCGAGGCAGAATTAAAATCACTTGAGAAACGAAAAGTTTTCGGACATGTAGTCCGCATACCAGAAAATGTAAAGCCGGTTGGATATAAATGGATTTTCATCAGAAAGAGAAATGAAAACGGTGAAATTGTGAGATACAAATCACGGCTTGTGCACAAGGCTTTTCACAACGACCTGGTATTGATTATGAGGAGACGTATTCTCCTGTGGTGGATGCAACTACTTTTCGTTATTTTAATTAGTCTAGCAGTACGTGAAGGACTCGATATGCGTCTAATGGATGTTCTCACCGCTTATTTATATGGATCACTTGATAGTGACATATATATGCGACTTCTCGAGTGATTTCAGTTGCCTGAAAATTCAGGGCCCGAAATTAGTACGCAATCAAGCTAAATAAATCGCTTTTTGGATTAAAGCAATCTGGGCGTATGTGTATAATCGCCTAAGTGAATATTTATCGAAAGAG
The DNA here is from genome assembly GCA_028392965.1 of Lindernia subracemosa. Classification (NCBI taxonomy): domain Eukaryota; kingdom Viridiplantae; phylum Streptophyta; class Magnoliopsida; order Lamiales; family Linderniaceae; genus Vandellia; species Vandellia subracemosa. The sequence goes on from JAQPCC010000006.1 coordinate 4,503,029, forward strand.
GGTATAAAAATGATCAAACTTGCCCATGTATATTATGAAAAGATCTGGAAATAAATTTGTCATTATTTCAGTTTATGTTGATGAATATTAACTAATTGGAACTCCTGAAGAGTTATCAAAATCAGTTAATTGTTTGAAAAAGGAGTTTGAAATGAAAGATCTCGGTAAAACGAAATTTTGTCTTGGACTCCAAATCGATATTTAAAGAATGAGTATTCGTACATCAAGAGACTTAACGAAAAAGGTATTAAAAGATTTTATATGGATAAAGCTCATCCATTGGATACTCCAATGATGTTCGATCTTTAGATGTAAATAAAGATCCGTTTAGACCTTGCGAAAATGAAGAACTACTTGGTCATGAAGTACCATATCTCAGTGCTATTGGAGCCCTAATGTATTTGACGAGTCATACGCGACCTGATATAGCGTTCGCTTAAATCTATTGGCAAGATATAGTTCGTCACGACTCGTAGACATTGGAATGGAGTTAACGGATATTTCGATACCCTCAAGGAACAACTGATATGGGATTGTTCTATCCAATGAATCAAAAGCATATTTGATTGGATATGCAGATGCTGGTTTTCATCCGACCCACATAATGCTCGATCGCAAACGGGCTATTTATTTACGCATGGCGGAACCGCTATTTCATGGCGGTCAGTTAACAAAGTTTAACGGCTACTTCATCTAATCATGCGAAATTCTAGCTATTCATGAAGCTAGCCGAGAATGTGTTTGGTTGCGATCGATAATTGAGCATATACAATAAACTATGGGCTATTATCGGAAAAAGTTACTTCCTACGATTTTATATGAAGATAATGCTGCATGCATTGCCCAATTAAAGAAGGATAATTAAGGGAGATAGAACAAAGCTATTTCACCAAAATTTCTTTACACATGATTTAGAGAAAATGGTGATATTGATGTACAACAAGTGCGATCAAGTGAAAATCTGCAGATTTATTCACGAAACACTTCCTCCAAATAATTTCAAAAAATTGGTAATTTCAATTGGTTCGAAGACTTCGAGATTTGGAATGATGTTATTCTCAGGGGGAGTAATACGCTTGCACTCTTTTTCCCTTCACTGAGTTTTTCCATGTGGTTTTCCCAGTAAGGTTTTTAATGAGCACAATCGAAAGCGTATCTAAAAGAATCATGTACTCTTTTTCCTTAATAGGTTTTTATCCCATTGAGTTTTCCTAATAAGGTTTTAACGA
>JAQPCC010000060.1:1417500-1419722 GCA_028392965.1 Lindernia subracemosa
CGCGGAACAACAGGATTCAGCAACCAAACGGCAACGTAGCACGGAGTCGGATTCCTCATCCGGAGCATAGGCCCTGGCCGGTCTTGCAAGCTCGGTCGGTAGCGACGCAACGCCAACGGGCGGGCCATCGATCGGCAGCATCGATCCAAAATAACAGAAAACATCGAAACGACAAAAAAGATTCGCCGTCCAAACGGCAGCACATCGTCGGCCAAGGGTCGAATTCCTCATCCGGAGCACACGTCCGCCGGCCTAGGCCAGTCCATCTAGCTCGGTCGAAAGAGACGAAACGCAAACGGGCGGCCATCGAGCGGGCGACGAATCCAAAATCCTGGGCAACCACCGGGACAACGGGACAACGGCGCCCGAGCGGGCAGCCCATCGGCAGAGAGTCGATCCCTCCTCGTCCAGAGCACAAGCCCGACGGGCAAAGCCATCGCGCGAGCTCGTCGGAAGCGACGCAACACCACGGACGTCCAGCCACAATCCTCGTCCAGAGTGCACCTCGACGGCCGAAGCCGGTCTCGCTTGCTCGGTCCGGATGCGACGCAACAACGGGCAGCCCATCGGCACGGCCACATCCTCGTCCGTAGTGCTCGACGCCGAAGCCGGTCTCGCTAGCTCGTCGAATGTGCCAGACGCCGAGGGGCAGCCGTCGAGCGCGCGGCACACCCAAAAACCCTAGGCTAAACCATCATAACGCGGACAAAAAGATTCGCCGCCCAAAACCGGCAGCCCACGGCACTATCGAATTTCCTCATCCAGAGCACGCACCCGACGACCGAGGCCGCCTTTGCCAGCACGCGCACGGAGCCACGACGACGATAACCATAAAATCCGCCATCCTTCGGGACGCGTCGTCGGAGCTCCGACGATCGCCGGCGCCGGCCGGCCACCGCCGCCGGTGTCCCGAGGGGTGGCCGGGCGTGGGCCCCCCACTTGCCACGCCCCAACCTTGGGCCAGCCCGGCCCCCATCAGCCCCTCGAGGACACCCCGCCCCCTATAGATGCTTGCGGTGCAAAAAGCCTTGTGACAGCAGTGACACATAAAAGGGCTCTGCTTACCCCCCCTTTTTTTTTAATTTCATTTTTGATTTATTTTTTGCCAGAAAATAGATATTATTGTAATTAATTATAAAATATAAAATCTCACTCACAAATACTCTTATTAATAAATAATTTCGAAAAATAAATATTTTAATTAAGATAATTATTTTAATTACGAAAATATATATTTTATTAAATATTATTTTTAATTTAAAAATATTAAAAATACATTTTTAATTCGAAAATATATTTTAATTAGGAAAAATATTTAATTAATTTCTTTTCTTTAATGCGATATTAATTAAAATATATTTTCCGAATCCCGCGCGAACCTCGAAATCGAAAATCGGGGCGTTTTTTTTTCCGAAAATGCGTCTTTCTTTCTTTTTAATTCTCCATTCTCCATTCTCCTTCTCCTTCTCCTTAAATATATATATATAATATAAATATATATATACCCCCCCTCCCTTATAATGCTTGCGGAGCAAAAGCCTTGTGACAGCATGACACTTAAAAGGCTCTGCTACCCCCCCCTTTTTTTTAATTTCATTTTTGATTTATTTTTTTTTTCCCCGAAAATAGCCAAAAATTAACCGTAGGCTCGGAAAACCTCGAGGAATGGCCGAGCTGGCCCGCCCCGTCGCGGCCGAGGCGCCGGGCCTCGCTGCATGATGATTTCGGACCCGCTGCCTGGGCACTTGGCCACGATGGCTGGCAGCCTGGCCCAGCTGCTGGCCTCACTTTTCTGGGCACTTGGCCTAGCAGCCAGGCAATATGGCCTCGCAGCCCGGGCACGCGGCCTACATGGCTGGGGGCCTGGCCGAGCTGGCTGGGCACGCGGCCTCGCTTCCTGGGCATCGGGCCTAACTGCCAGGCATTCTGGCCGAGCTGGCTGGGCACTTGGCCTTGCTGCGGGCAGTCTGGCCTCGCTGCATGGGCACGCGGCCTCGCTGCCTGGCGTCTTGGCTTGGATGGCTGGGCACTTGGCCCATCTGTCAGCAACGTGGCCTCGCTGACTGGGCTCTTGGCTTAGATTGCTGGGCACTTGGCTTATATCGTTGGGCACTCGGCCTAGATTGCTGGTCAGTTGGCCTCGCTGCCTGGGCGCTTGGCTTAGATTGCTGGGCACTTGGCCTAGATTGCTGGGCATTGGCCTCGCTGCCTGGGCCCTTGCT